>VZDJ01000189.1:126060-219060 GCA_008694505.1 Cyanoderma ruficeps | reverse complement strand
AAAAAAAAAAAAAAAAAAAAAGAAGGCACAGACAACTATGAACAGCCTTAAAGTAACACAGATTTGAAACCTACAAAAATTTAAGTACAAGCACAGACAAAACTGCCAAATGTTGGTAAAATCAGGGGTTACTAGAAAAAAAAGTTGTGGTATAACATCTAAAACATAATGCTACAAGTCTTGTTCAGTAAAGAGATAAAAATTTCATCACTGTATAAAACTTCTGTGCTTTCCATATAATGCCTCATGCAATGTCTCTCTTCAAAAAAAGATATTTCTGCTGTAAGAGCTAATTAATAAGAGATAATTGAAATAGCTTGTTTTGTATTGGTACTCAGTTAATGCCATCTGGAAACACAGATGTGGCCACAAAAAGTGAAAAAATATCCTTTTTCAAAAGGATATTTTTTCTTTGTGCCGCCTACTATGTCCACCAAAGCTTGTACCAGCACTGAAGAAGCACAGTGTGCACACTTGAAATGGGACATGGGGTAAGAGCAGATTTGTGAGGGATACCAGAACCCATGCTCTTTTCTATTTTCCATTGTTTTAACTGTTTACTTTGCAATATGCCTTCTTCCTTCAAAAATTTCATTACTGCCCCCTATCCTACAAAAACCTATGGCCTTTTAAACTTCAAATGGATGAAAACTGAGCTTCCAAATTATTATGTTCCTGGCACAGCAAATGTCATTTAGATTGTAAAAACAAAAGTAATGGGAAACAAACTCCCCCATATATGACACCAGAGTGAAATCTCTTCTTCCCTCTGGCCTGTGGCTATTGTCCAGCCCCAAAAATGGCACTGTCTGGTAAAGGTTATTTGTGACTATAGCCAGATGCTCTTTGCTGAGATGAGAGTAGCACATTACCTCCAAACATGATTTTCTGTCTTCTGCTGGAGACATTTCCCAGCACTACCTCAGATGCCTTGTGGCTGCTCTCTTGGCCTCCTGGCATTACTGTGAGAACCAAGTGCCCACCGGGGCTGTAGTTTCTAGGAAAATTCTGTGGTAAGGTGTTGGCATCAGGAAGGTTATTGGATGTCCCCCAGAAGTAATGAGACTGACTATTTATCCTATGGTTTTCCAGAGTGTCCAGGCACCCTCCCACACCCTCTAAAAAAGCCTTTTTTCAGCTCTCCAGGTGCTCCTCTGGTACATACCAGAGGACAGAAATGTTACAACTCTACTTATAGAGGGATAGCATGGCTAGAAAGTGAGATGACAATCAAATATTACCCCAGACACTGTCTTTTGTGCACAGATATTGCACAATTGTTTCCTTAGCTGTTGTATTTGCAAATAAGTTCTTCTGTATTTTTTCATGTTTCTTCTGTACCTCTTTTTACTTTCACTGTATTCACAAGGAGCACTTCAAACCAGAGCAAATTAGGAACACTCTTAATGTGGTGATAAAAAAACAAAGCCCTTCCCAGTACATTTCAGTGGTTGGTGGGGTTTTTGCCAGCACCTGTGACTGACCAGCTGCTAGCAAGGAAAAAAATCCATGAAGCTGAAGAGTGCTTATTCCATGTTCTTCCACAAACCTTTACATTCAGAATAACAAAGTTCAGCCCCCAAAGACAGAAACTCTTTTGTTTTCCGTGTTCACTCACCAAACAGGAAACAAGGCTATTTTCATATGTGCCACCAGGTAAACCATCAAATGAAAGTACAACCTCCTACTTTAGAAGAGGAAATTATTGCATAAATCTCCAAAAATCTTCTTTCTCCCTTGTTGGGGTTAATGTTAATTTTTTAATTTAATGTTCAAGAGAGGTGGCTCTTAAGCACAGCTCTGTTCTAAGTCACTGTTTCTCAGTTCAGCGTTTTGGGAATGAAAAAATTATTCAGTACATTTTGTATTCCTACAAACTGCCTCTTATCCCTACTATCATGAGAAGGGGTATTGGGAGGTAGGTACCTAGCTTAGCTCCTGCAGATCTTATGATGCTTGTGCTCCTATTTTTAATATCATTATGTCCCCAAGGTGCTTTGACACAGAATTGCAATTGGAGATCCTTACACCTGCTGCGAGTTTGTTTTTCCAGCCTAATGCAGCCGCCACAGTCCCATACACAGCTCCCAACTAAAGTAGGGAAGTTGGCAGGATCCACTAGTNGCAAAAAACAAAAAAAAAAAAAAAAAGTACAAATTACTTCAGTTTGATTTGCTTATACGTATTTTTGCATTACTACCATCAGAATAGCCAAGTCAAGGATATATTCAGAGCTCTGAGTGATGAGGCACAATGGTTGACAGGGTTACGTCTCTCCCATTGTACAGCTGATGGAGGCAAAACCAGTTATCTGATCAAACCCATCAGCTCTGCCCCCTCGCCTGGCCTGTGAGTGCTGTCTTCAACCCAGGCAAGCCAGCAGCCCACCCACAGCCATGTGGCTGTCAAGCCTTGGCCACCCCTACAGGGACCAGAGGACCGGAACTGCACCACCTCTCTTAAGCAATGTCATTCCTACTAGCAACTCAGACCCTCATCTTGGTAATGTCCCTGGGAAGGCAATGAAGGTTACTCTAAGGCACAACACAAAGAAAAATTACTCTAGGTCATATAAGAAGTTTCTATTGCAAGCAAAACAAATACAAATCTGTCACATCTATTTTGTCATAGTGTCTCTTTAAATAATGCATTTCTTTAGTAGCTGGAGTGCCTTGCAGTGCTGAAGCATCAGCTGCTTTTGCAAAAGAGTTTTATATATAGTGCTCTGAGTCAGAAAGGATTGAATTCCCCTTCATTGCAGACATCACTCCTATGTCATTCCACTTATTCCAAGACAGTGTAAACTGTGATGGGAAAAGCTACTCTGTTTAAATTATGTTGACCTTATTGTGTTTTATAACAATTATCCCTTAGCTGCACTTTACCTACAGTAAAGTCGTCCAGCCACCAGATGCTGGGAAATAACAGCTGGCACAGTATTAAGGGCCATTCCAGTTACTAGAGTCTGATTTCAATCCTGGTTAAATATCTTCCAAACTTTCTGTGTTCTTCCAGTGAAAACAGAGTAAGTTATCTGGCAACAAAATGTGATTTTTGTACAGTTGGTATTTCATTTACTGCTTATCCTGAAAGGCATCAAGGAGAAAGTGTGCTAAAACTGAGAGTTTATATGTTTATTTAAAATCTGTGACAAGGTCTTTGATTTGCTGCGGACAAAGTTTCCAGGATCCCAAAAAGTACATCAAAGTAGGACTCATGACATGCATCCATTGCACAGAATTAATGAAGTTAACCCTTGCTCAGCTTCCTTGAAAATACCTGAATGTCTGCTCCTCTGAAGGGTTTTCATATAGAAAAGCTTAGATGTTGTCCATTATTTTGAAAAATGGGTTTCACAAGGCATTTTTACTAGAAACAAAGTAACACCAAGATTTTGTCATCTTTTTTCTCAAACCATAAACTCTAAGATGAGAAGAATTTTATAAAGGGCCTGTACATGTGTGTGTCCCTTCTCCTATGCACCTATGCCCATCTCAGGCCTTCAGCTCTCTGAACCTTTAGCCTGTGTTTGGCACTGGCAGTGGTATAATAGCTCAGCATCTTCTGTCTCTCTCTGGAGTGTCTGTAGGTCCCTGGTTTTTCACCTAGAAAGCAGGGGAGCTGCATAGGCAGTCTGTGGATGCGGGGATAGGGATGAAATATAGATGTGACCTCACCTGTGCACTCACAGCAGATCTGTGAACCCCAGAGTCTCCTGCAGCACTGGTTGCAAATGTGTAGGTAGGTAAGAGTTTTCTTAATTCAAGTGTCCTTGCTTGAACATTTCCATTATTGCTGATAGGCTTGCTGGTGCTTATAAAAGAACAAGCCCAAGCGGTCACATGGACATATGCATGCCCTCACCAAGCCCACAGCCCTACTGACTGGACTTCCAGGGGTGTCCTAATGCCCATGAGAAGGCCTATTGCTCCAGACAGTACTGTCTCTAGAAATTCCACTTTGAGATTGGAACACAGGCCTGGTGTAAGGGTAGTGTGCTTTGCTGTTTAAGAGCAGAAACAATGCCATAACCATGAAGGAGGGAAGAAGGTATAGTGCTAAACATAAACTATATCAGTTATTGCAGACTATGCTGCAGTAATCCAGTCTGTTAAAAAAAAAAAAAAGAGAGGGGATAAATGTTTACATACCAGAACTGAAATATAGGACCTCTAAAATGCATATGGAGCTAAGTGATCTGAGATCTGAAGTGTGTCAGTCAGTTCAAGAGTCAGTGATCCAGTGTAAGAGAAAAATTACTAATCAGTTCTCTACAGTCAAAGACTTTTTTCCAGTTATGTTGGCACCTTATTGCCAACATAAGGGTATCAATCACAACTGGGCATAGTCAAGGCTGTGTAAACAGCAAATTTTGAACACCACCAATTTTTTTTCTTTCCTTATCACAGTCCCACTGATGACACTACTTAAATTTCAAGTCAATGTATGCCAAAAAATGCAAACATTTTAGAAGAAACAGAATTCATATCTTATTTATATATTCTTCTCTGAATCCTGTGTCCATGATAACTAAGGACTTGTCAGGCATCTGGGGACAAGAAATATTAGCATGCTTTTTTTTTTCCCTGTTGTAGTAAGAGACTGAAAGGTTGCAATGGCTCTTTATAAAACCAGAAAAAATTGAATATTTAATATCCAAGATTAAAAAATAAATTGGCTGAATTCAATGTGCTTTACTATCAGGAGATATGCAGAGCTACAATGACAATGATGACATTGTATTAACACCAATGGATGGTATCTTTGGGATAAGACCAAAGACACATCTCCATAGGAGCAGAACAGCAGTTCTCCTTGAGAGACACTGCATAACAAGAATACTTGTCACAATTTTGAAAAGGGAAATAATTCCAGGAAAAAGGAATAATTTCCACGCATGCCCCAGAAAGCTCTAGCCTCTGGTATTGATTTCTGTGTTGCAGCCTGTGTTACAGATGAAACATTTCAAGGACTCTGCTAAATGCTGGTAACCTGTCTACAGCTTCAGGACAATTTTCAAGATGTTTATCCATAAGGGAAGGTGCTGTTTTGGAGGACAGTTTGTGAGCCTGGACATTTTGGAGCCATTCCTCTTCTTTTTTCCCAGCATCACCAAGGGGTGAGACAGGCTCTGTCCCTGCCTTGTCTTCTCAGTGTTCACATACAAGTTATAGATACTGCACACAAATTTCTCCTGTTCTTGTTTGAGGCCTTGCTGATACTACCTGCCCTCTCACCCTCCTCTGGCAGCAAGTTCCAAAAGTTCACTGTGCGCTCTGTAAATGAACACTTTTAAATCTGACTTAAGGTGATTGTCAAGGAGTGTCCTCTAGCCCTAGCTGTGTGAGATTGACTGGACAGGATCCTCACATCCAAGTTATTCACTACCTTTATGATTTTGTAGTTGTGTCATATCATAGCCCAGCTCTCTCCTTTCTGCATCAGAGTCATAGTTCTCCTAAACCCTTCTGCTAAGACTACTGCTCTGCCAACCTAAGCATTTTGCTTTCCCTTGCGTGTGCTTTCCAAATACATTACACCCCTCTCAGGATTCAGAGACAGGCCCTGCATGCAGCTCTACAAGGTTTTATTAGGTGGCAAAACAATGTCCTCTGCCATTAGGATCCTTCCTGTTGATGCCAAATATATTTTTGGATGTTTTTGGGTAGGTGGCAGGGTTTACTGAACTAAAGTAGAGGAGGGACGAAAATTGTATCCAGAGACTTGAGGGCTTTGGCTGCAGCGAATTAGCAGAGGGTGTTCAGAGAGGGAGGAGAGAGCTGATTAGAGTCATGGTTGGTGTGTCTGAGGACATAAATAAGTAGCTTATGTCAAGGGCTTGTGTATGGTGAAGTGACAGCTTTGAGAGAGATAAGAAATCAGTACCAGCTTTTGTTCTGCATCCTGGTTGCCCAAAAGCTGGTAAGTAATTGCTTTGCACTCTCTTCTGAAGAGGAACAGTGGCCTGGACAAAGGGCTGCTACTCAATAGCTGTGTTTTTCTGTGGATAGCATTTATTTGCCTCAGACTGAAATGTATAAAGGTGAAAATTAGAAGAGAAAAATAGATGCCTTGATCTTTAAACTTGGATTTGGTTTTATTTTCCTTCAGCTGTGAGACAACCCATGTTTTTCAGCACATCACTCAGTTGGTCAGCTGGCTCAGTTGCTTAGGGTGAGTTTTCAGTGTCTGACCATGTCCTGATGTATGACCTGTTAGTGGTCAGAGATCAGAGACTTGGTGCTCATGCTGTGAGATTGCTCACAATCAGATTTCCTTGCTCCTTGGAAGAGCCCCAGTCACCACTTCTCCATGCCTCCTAGATGGTATGGCATGAAAGCAGACCATCAGAAAACCCCTGAGCTCCCATTCAAACCACTAAAGTGCACTTTTTGTAAAAGCAGATTTTCATTAAAAACCTTGTATCCCATATAACAGCAAAACACTTTAAGCAGAGCTACTGAAATGCTGATTATGATAGTATTTCCTTCAGGAATGTCCTTTTTACTTGAATTTCTTCAAAAGCTTTCAAGAAATCAGTGGGATTTTGGTTACAATTTGCTATGGACCTAACAGTGTTTGTTAAGTCTTGTGGTTACATGAAGAGCAACTCATATTCTCATTTATCATTCACATATTTTTTAAATCTATTTCTCATCAAAACCTCTCCATTACAGGTGCACTTCAGGAAAGGCAGCAAATAATCTGGCATGATTCATGTAGTGAACATGTGACACCTCCAGCCATTCTTTTCAAGTGCTGTTGGCACTAGTTAATGTTTTCCACCTTTTCTTTAGATGATTTCCTAGTTTTCTATAGACAAGAAAAACATTTCAATGACACCCGCAGCTCCAAACCACTACTTAGCACATAATGAACTAATTTAAACCAAGCCGATTTGATTCCAATTTTCTGCCATGTGGAACAGATGCTTTTTGCTAAGGCCAAAAGCTGTACATAAAGAACAGTAGCATGCGAGCACATTGCTAACTCTAGGTGTAAATCAAGCCTACGTAGTACTGCATTTCAAGTAACATTTACTATAAAGTAAGAAAATATGAAATTACAGGCTTAACAACTCTGTGTTTGCCATTTCATTCCAGATCATTTCCCAGATGTAAAATTTTGGGTTTTGTGAAGTTTAGTTTGTTTATTTGTTTTGGTGATGAAAACAAGATTCAGTGGCTGCTTATTTTGTTAGTGCTGAAGGCATGGCTTTGTACTAAAACATTTGTAACAATCTGATGAAACTATCAATGTCCACAAGAGTAGGCTCTTGAAATTTAACCTTTAACATAAACTACTGAGTAAAAATATCACCTTTTTTTACCTCATTGCATCTTCCTCTGAAGCAGCTTAAACAGAGGCAATAATGACTCCAGCACATAAAACAACATTTCCTATTATCTGGGACCCTACAAAAGCAGTAAATCCTCGGAGCAATATATACATTAATGTATCTGTGTTTCTAGCTTTTGTATATTTTTTATCACCAAGGGCATCAAAGGCAGGGTTTAGATCTCCTAACAAAGTCAGAATACGCAATAGTATCTCTCTAATACTGCCACGTGTGGCTAACAATAGGACTGTAATAACAAGGTCCTAATTTAAAAGTCAAGGCTCCATGTCGTTAAGTCATGGATTACACAGAACACTCTCTAACACAACTGCATGTCTGAGCAAAAAGCAAGTGCTAGCTTAGGAGTACATTTGACACTTTCAAGTCATTGATGATGGACATTTGCTGCGCTTTTGAGGAGATAAATATATATATATATATATATCTTCTGCTACTACAGAAGATAGGGCTGTATCTTAACAAGACCTTTGCTAAAAGAAAAGTGTTCTGGTTCCTAGGAGGGAAGAAGAGATGACTGGCTGCTAGACACATTTTGTCTAAGCAAATACAGCAGAAAATTTGTCAGCAGTTTGAGGATAGTTGAGAAGTCATTGCCTGAAGTGATGGTGGAATATTTTCTATATTGTGTTTTCTACAATATAGAAATTTTTAAAAATATTTTCTATATTGTATTTTTTATTTATCCATTGGCAGGTTCACTTGCTTTTATTGTCCATTTGTTACCTTTAAGCTGTTGTTGAATGCAGTCTGTAAGTGAATTCAGAGCCAAGGAGTGGGCAAAGCCGCACAGAGCAAAAGTCTGAGATGGGAGGAGCTGAGCACCGCCTGTCATGTTGCAAGGTCATTTAGATAAAAGAGACAAATAAAGTATCTTCCTAGGAAAAAAATTAAAGCATCTTTAAATACAGTCATATCTAGAATGATCTACAATAATCCTGTGTGGATAGCGTGTGAACTCTGACAGGTGATGGGCAGAAGTGCAGAAATCACACATTTACAGGTAACAACCCAATGTACACCAGAGAACCTGACATCTGTGTACCCAGTAAGTAATCAACTTCTAGAGCACAATATGAGTAGTACTGTAGAGAAACATTCACAAGAGATGTGTTTCAAGAGTTTTGTTTCAGAGTAGCTCTGATCTGGTTTGTGCTAAATGTCCATTAGCAATGGGAATAACAGTAAATGTGCTGCTAAGTGATGTTGTCTGGTTTAGTTTAACCATAAGGGAATGTATTTTTTGTGCCCCGAGACCAGTCAGTGATCTAAAACTCCATGTGCTGAAGGGATTGGGAAACTTCCTTAAAGGCACTCTCTTAACCAGACCAAAAAACTAATATTACCTAGTGGAACTAGAGCAGCAGCTCCTTCTGTGGGCCAGAAGTTCATGCTGCTGCAAATGAGAATTAATGAGAATAATGAGAGCTCATGAGCTGCACATCACTGATGATCTTCTCACTGCTTTGGTTCCACGATAATGTAGTTCTAGTGACAGATACTGACAAACCCAAAAATCATTCAGCAGCATATGCTTAGTATGTAATGCATACGTTAAATAAAAATAAATGCTATTTTACATCGATTTCATGTACTCTGATACAAATTGTTTCTCAAAACATCTCTGTACCTGTATGGAAGTCCAGGTCAGAGAATATCATGTGATTTAAGAAGAGAAATCAGACACATTTGTTATTTGTGGAATAGGTGTTGAGTGCAATCATTTCACTACAGTTACCACTACTTGTGCTAAACCTCAAACTCTTCCAAAGGCTGAAAATTATACAGTGTGTTGGAAATGCAGGAAAAGGTGAGCTGGAGACATGGGCAGAGTAATCAGGCTGGCTGGGTTCCTGTGTCTAGTCTGCATATGACTGAACTGTCCACTGGTTGTGTCTTTTTCCACCCCTGTGACCAGCAGAAGACACAGCCATCGTTTAGCTGTAGTTCCAGCCAGATTAGCTAAGGAGGTATAGCACTTTCCTCCTCTTCCACATCAGGGAGCTTGCTGAAAACTGGGATGTTTTGGACTTTTTTCAGTATTCCAAATGAAACAACGAAGGTAATTATTTCTTTGCTTTTTAAAATGAGACTGAATTTGTATCCAATTACAAGAAGTACCTGGAGGGTTTCCCATGTTTGCTTGTTTGGGTTTTTTTTTTCCTTCCTTTAAAAGTCTTTCAGCACAGCACCGTTGTTACAATGCAATCCTGAGTGACCAGCCTTGCAACCCCAGCTCTGGCAAGGGTCCCACAGGGTCTAACAAGTGCTCAGCCTGAGTCTATGTAACTGACTGGGCTCTTGGTGGACAATTAATTTGGAAAAGGGGAGTATACTGTATCTAATGGTCTTTTTGCTGAAAAAAAATCTTCCTGTTTCTTGAACTGCTCGATCTGTATTAAATTCATCTGAGAGACTGTTTGTGCGTCAAATATTTCACCTGATGTTCTTTAAATTATTACAAAGTATAATACATGGTATTTTGATATTTTATGTTACTGTTGTAAATAAGCCATGTGTATTAATTTGTGCTCAAGAAATAAAGGAATTACAGGCAGGAAGGAAAGCATTGTCAGAGCCACCAGAGGAGGAGACAGAGCTGAGAAGGAAAGATCTGAAGATATCAGCAACTGAAAAGAAGGATTTTGATCGAACCAACATATTTAATGACTGGACCATCAGCTCTGAGACGGCTTAGGCTCTCCAATAGACATTTCCCTGTCTGCCGAAGAAACCCCACTCCAAACTTGAATATGATTTACAGCTAACCCTAATAACCCTCATTATAATTCCACTCGGGGAAAAATCAGAATCCCAAAAGGAAGCCAATGAATGTCATAATCTGACCACAGACAAAGAAAAGACCTGGCCTCAGGGAAAATAAAAAGTATAAAAACTGAACCCTAAAAACAGGATTTTGGCGCGAATGAAGAAGGACCCAGTGCGGGCCGGTCCCCTGTTCGACTCCCAAATTTGATCGAATTTATTCTTTATTGTGGCTTGGTTTTATGGTGGATTTATCTTAGTGTGGCTGTGTTTTTCCTGTGTTTTTGTTATTTTCCTGTATTTTTGCTCGCAGTGACGAGAAAATAAATTCTATTTTTCTTAATTACGATTTGGCTCACCATATTTATAACATAATTAAAAAGTATGAAAACTCATAAGAAAGTGCTTCATTTAATGAAAAGAATTTTGTTTCTGATTCAACTGATCTAAGTTTTCATTTTGCTGGAGTTAAGCAAAAACCTTTTTAAAACACCCACATAACAAGGAATCCCCTCCTTCCCTTTACATTTGTACTCCTTAGACTGACCAACATCAGTCGTCTTTAAAAACCTGCAGGTGTGAATGACTTCATTCTGAGTTCCACCTATTTCCCAAATATCTGGCAGCTGATGATGGATTTGTCATCATTAACAGATGGTAGGGCACAAGAATTTCAGCAACTGGTCCAATAAATCACAGGATTACAGACTCATTTAAGTCAGAAAAGATCTCTGAGATCAACAAGTCTGAAAAACAAAGGAGTGGTGCATCAAACTTGATTTGACGAATCATCACTTCTGCAGGTGATTCCTCCACACGAATTTTTTTTTTCAGTATTTCATAGGTTTCAGAAGAGAAAGCTTTTTGCTGGAATATATCTTGTAACACTTTATCTTATCTAATGTTAATGGGTTTCATGCCAGAAAAGTTTCTTTGTTTTTGTTTTTTTTTGACCTGAAAGGTGCATCCCCAGAAAAGGCCACTGAAATAATCTGTTGTCAGTACCTAATAACATACAGCTCTGTCACAGTGTCAAACGTGAAGTCTTACACACAGACTAAAAGTTTAGTTAACTGGTTTATCAGGACAGGCATCAGGAACGAAGGCTGCAACTAATGAATACCTCCTTCTGTGGCTCCAGCAAACAGGCGACATTCGCCCCAGGGTAGGCTGCTCTATCTGACAGAGGCTGTTGCAGAACCAGCAAGGGTAATGGCACTGGAAGACACACTCGTGAGTCAGAGCCTGGACAGGGTGTGAGATGCAGGGAGGCACTTTGAGATCCTACAATGGGACATACAGCTTGATGCAGCTTTTCTTTTGTTATCAAACCTAGCCACTTGGCTGGGAAAGTTTTGATGCAACATTTTGTTTCAAAGGTCAGGATTTTTGTCCTATCACACTGAAAATTGTGACCACAAAAATACCAGAGCTTTGCTTCAGCATACACTAGGGTTCAAATTTTTTTTATCTTACTAGTTTGATATTTTGCTAAGGGATGAAAGAAACTCAATATTTTTTACCAGTGATTTCATATAATGAACTATATACATCCATTTTTCTTTCTGAAGTCCAGAAAGAAAGAACCAAAGAAAAAGTATTGGCTGATAATATGGAGTTAGATGCTCTGTTTCCAAGAGAATTAAACAATCTTGAACATTTTATCATAGATTTTTAGAAGTCTGCAACTGCACCAAAAAATGACAAAGACAGCAGACATGGAGGATAAGGAACTGTAGATATCAGAGGTCACAAACACAGATAAATAAAATACCAGTTAAACATCTTGAAAGGCCAAGATGAAATTCCAAGAATATAAATAACTCTGACGCTGAAGTATTTTCTACTTGAAAATAACTGGACATCTTTGCTTCTAACTACATACAAATGCAGGAGTGCAATCTATAAAAAATATTGTATGTCAGAGCTAGTATTACATAAATCACAACCATCTCACTTCAGTCAGTTTTAAACCACAAAAAAAGCCCCAAGTCTAATTTGAAATATAATACCTTGAACTGAGGCAGGCTTACTGCTAATGCATTTATTAATAATCCTGTCTCCCTGCATATTTGGAAACATTCAGAACCTCAGTGTTCCAGCTGGGTTGCTTCACATTGACTAGAAATATGTCAGATTGTATAGTCTGTGATTGGATACAAACCTTTCACATTCATGTTTTCATTTGAACTCAGATAAGGATCACCCTTTTACAAAAACAAAATGGATGTGATTAGGTACTATATATTCCTAATTGCTCACTTTGGCTTAGTGTTCACTGGAAGCAACTGAAGTGTCATATTAATTTTTGCAGCTGCCTATGCAACCTTCTACCTATTTAGCGTGTAACTTTTAGGTGTACTTTTGATTTTCCAGAAACAAACAAACAAACAAACAAACAAAATGCAGCTGACAGCACAAACTCAGAAAGGCTTTGTACTTTCCAAGTCAGAGGTGGCAGAGTTTAAATATGCACATGACACTGAAGTCAGAAATACCTTTTCCCTTACAGGAAAGCTGTACACACAGATGTCAAGTACATATTAATTCTCCTGTGACTCAGATCAGACTGGCTCTCCTCAGCACGCTCTAGCCTGACAACTCCTGCCAGTTCTGTTTCCTAATGAACCTCTCTATTCAGGGTGGGCACGTGACACTTGTAGAATGTGGCATGTTATTTTAGATTGTGGACAGATGTCCACACACCCTCCCAGAGGCCTTATCCTCCTCACTTCAGTCTGGGTACATTTACCTTGCATTTTTGTCTCCATTCTCCTAGCTTTATTTCTATGCTCCAAATCTGCTACATTTCTTAGCAAACACCCTCTGCTCTCCCTTACTTTTTGGGGCTGAGACTGTGACTCTGGATGCACCAGGAAAATCATCATGATTAGTGCTCTTCATTGTTCCTTATTGGTGTCAGCAGAATAAGCAGAAGCAAGAGAAAATTAAGGAAGATACAGTTCTAGGATCCTATTTTCCTTTATTTGCTGCTGTGCCTCTGGGACAAAATCATCAGAGATGGAGAGGAATATGATACTGCACCAAGGGTTCTCAAACCCTTTCTTGGGCAGGAGCAAGGAGATGAGTAGAAAGCCCAGTCCAGATGACCCTCTGGGGATGGTGAAGCCATGCACTGCAGTACTTGCAGTTGTACTTGCTGCTCTGGCTGCCCCGGCCAGGTGGGGGAGTCCCTTGGTGACAGAACTGGATGTGAGAATTTGCTGGCTTTGCTCAGTCTCACAGCAAAGCTGCTCTGACCTGTGACCTCCACTTGACAGCAGAACAGATTTAGGCACTGCCGACTTGTGCAGCTTTGCATCTGAAGGGCTCTTCATCATTAGTGTTGGGCAAGCAAATACTGGAGAAGGAGCACCATAAGAGCACCACATTTCTTGGCTGGGTAGAGCTGACTGCACTGCCTCTTGGGCCCTTTGTCCATGAATAGAAGACATTGCTTCAGTCTGTGCCAGTAAAACTAAACCTGTGCTGAAGGCACCTTCCCTCTTCCCCCATTTCATAACCAACATCTTGTGAGCATCGGCAGGTATGAATCAAGGTGATGTGCCATGCTCAAAACAAACTTAGAAGCCAGCCTAATTCAGGAGAAATCCTCCTGCAATGCTGTAGGATACACAGCTCTTCTGTAACCTCTTCCTCATTTTAATGCTACATAGCTCTAAAACTTTCCTTTGTCTGAACTGAGCTTATTTGCAGGTCCAGTCCTGGATTCCATCCGATTTTGTTTAGCAGCCAAAACTCTTACTTCTGTTGAGGGCTGTTCTGTTTCAGACAGAACATGCTGGACCTTACTGCTTTTACTCCAGTCAAGCATTGTTTAAGTTACAAAAGGCTCCCTCAGATCTTTGCTCACCCAACTGTTCTGACACAGTGAATTTTTACTTTTAAACCTTTAGAAAAAACATTCAGCTAATCTTCTGGGCTCTGGTTCAGGAAAGAAACCTCCTAATGTTAAACATATGCCTTGGAATTGTCATTTAAAGCACGGGATCTGAAATGCGTGTTTCTACTGAAGACTGCAATTAAATGTTGCCCTAGATAGGAGTGCATTCTAGATTTGGACATTAAATGAGGATGTCCAGGGACAAACAACAGCTACTTTTTAGATTTGCATTAGCTTTATACCACCTACCATTTGCAGCAGCTTATGTCCAAACACAAGAGCAGTGGAAGCTAAGTGGAAGCTAAGCAGTGCTTGTACATGAAGGAAAGCAGTGTTGACTGCAAGGTAGCCAAAGGTATGGCTTCGCCTTGCTGTTTACAGAGAGACTAATAGATTTTTGGACCTTAGTTCTTTAAGACCTTTAGTGTTCTTTTGGGAGACCTAAGTCTTTTCAATTCACTGCATTTAAGGGCATTCAGTGCTTTGCAGGATTAGTTCCAGCTACACCATTTTGAAAAATCTCTTTGATTCTTGGTGGTGATATGTGAAGTTTGTGGCATCATTTTTACCATTTTTATTCATGCATAGAACACAGTCACCTCAAGCACATTCATATGTCTAGAACTGAGATGAAAACACATATTCGGGGGTTAAGCAAACTTTCCAATTGTATTTTGTAGATCCAGCTTTGCAGACAGAGCTTTAGGACACATTTTTGGGCTGTGTCTGCAAACAAGTGATGAGGGCAGTGTTTGGTGTGTACTACCTGTAGCAGCGGGTGCCTATGTTAGAGAGTTGGAGGGGTCAAGTCACTAGCTGGTATCACCTTTCTCAAAGACAGGAGAGGTTTCCGGAGCCCTTTAACGGGAGGCATTTGTCACATGATATCTCCCATGGTCTTCCAAGTGTCAGCTGTAACATAACACTTTTCAACGAAGACAATAAATTGGCTTAAATTTAGCAGGGAAAAGACACCTGACTCTGTACCAGGTCTGATAAGCGATAAACGAAACATAACCATGAGAGGAAGAAAAAAAAATTTAAAAATTGGACATCAGAAAAGCTTTTACAAATTTCGCACCCCTGGCCCTGCCCCCCTTCCCTATTTAGGGCTTTTTTTTTTTTTTTTCCCGTTTTCTCATCAGGTGTGCTGATGGAAACCGTGGCTAAGAAGCTCCGATAATTGCCCGGATTCCTGAGCCCTCCGTCCTTCAGCGGGGCCAATAATGAAGACAGAGGAGAGAGAGGCTGAGATGTGCCTGCCTGCCTGGAATGCAGCCGGAGCTGAAAGCTGACACCAGTTCGCTGGAAAAGGACTTGCGAGCAAAGGCGTCACCAAGACAACAGAGTATTTTCTCTGTGATGCATTTACACAGTGGGGTTAAAGTTCTGTGAAAGCAACAGCTGTTTTAAAAACATTGTATTAAATATGCTTAGGACTGTAAAACGCGTGCTCCTCATGTTGCACTTTGCTAAAGAGAAATGTGGAAACCTGTGGTACGTCTGAGGGAGAGCTTCTGCTCTCTCAGAGGCTGTTTTATAAATGTCATGCTCCATTTTCAACCTTTTTCCTGCTGAGATAGCCTCTTCTTCAGACCATTTTTCTCTAAAGTTGACTTTCAAGTTAAAAGCTAATGACTAAAGCATGACTGGGTCTACTCCTTGCTTTTGCTCATTTAAACGATGCCTTTTTCTTGGAAACTTCCATTATATCTGTGCGCTTGTGTTCGGACATACACTGCTGTGAATGAAGCTTGCTTATAGTGGTGCCACCCATAGGTGATGCCCAGCTCATTTGAGCTCAGACTCATCAACACTAATATTTTTCTGTCACTAGAGTGCAATCTCCTGCAATGGTCTCCTGTCACTGAATTTGCTAACCTCTGGGGAGAAATTTTCCACATGTATAGTGGATAAAATATTACCAGCTTCAAAAATCAGACGCTGGCAAAACAACAGACTGGTCAGAGCTATTCTCTCCTCTCATTCTGCAATTCTTAGCGGTTCTTTAAATAGTTACATAGTTTTCAAGTCAAGAGGCGAAGAGGTAGAGGTTGTAAGAGATTCACCCAATGCAATCATCTTCAAGTGAGAAGACAAGGACACAATAGCACGGCTACACAGCTGCCCTAATGCCCTATCCTACTGATAGGATATCTGTAGTTTTGATCCTTTCCATGCAAACTTTGTGAAAGTTGTAAAAGTCTGTAGAGAGGTGAGGCCTCACCTCGCCCTCCCCTCCCCCTCCTTCTCCCTCTCCCCCTCCCTCTCCCCCTCCTTCTCCCTCTTCCCTCCCCTCTCCCCTTCCCCCTCCCCTCTCTGTTAGGTTATGGCAGAAGTGAGTTGCTGTTTTATACAATTTTCTAGCTTTACATCTATTACCACGGACGTTAAGAAGAAGAAGAAGAAAAAAAGCTAATTGAAAGAAAATCAGTTTGCAATCTTTTTTTCGTCATCAGGATCTGTTCCATGAATCTTCATTCTCTCTCCTCCCCTCCCTTCCCGTCCCTTCCCCTTCTTCCTTTCTTGGTATTTTGCTTTTGGTGGAGCTGGAATCCTTTTTTTTACTGAAAACCTGTTTGCTGAAATAGATTACTTGGTACTTTTTAAAAAGGTTTGCTTTTTAATAACAGGTGGGCTGTGGGATGTCAATTGCTGTCTTTAAATCCCTGCTGTATTTATAGAAAGTTAGATTTAGGAGACTGATATACTATGGCCTGGGTTCATTTATGATTTTCTGTTTCTGTTTCACTGCATTGGGTCCTCCACCCTGGATTATATCTTTTCACTAGAGATTTTATTTCCTTTTTTTCTGACAAAAAATGGGTTGGTTTTGCTCCTTTTCCAGAGGTACTCAAAATAAATAACATGTGAATATTTAGTGAATTTTCAAGCCTACTGGGTCTGAGCCCATTCAGGCAATGTGAACCTGCCCATCCCCAGTAATAATACTAAGAGGAAATTACTCTTCCACACAAATCAAGTTTCAACATCTGCAGATAGCTTGTTCTAATGCACTTGGCAATGACGCCAAGAAAAGCTTCTCCATCCTTCACCTAGCAGCTGCCGTCATCACAACAGTCCAGCTGCAACTGAGATGGCTAAACATTTCTGCAAAGCTGTTTGAGTGTGTTTCAGGAATCCCAGGAAAGAGAGCATGAGTGGAAGATGTTTGTATATGTGGCTTCACAAGTATGCCAAAGAGGGAAGCAGGAAAATATTGCTAACCCCACTCCCACCTCTTGAAAAGTATTCAACCAATTAAAATAATCAATGTGAAGATTAATTTTAACCATATGAATGTATGTGTGCAAAAAGCTTTATTTTAAATATGTTGTGTTTTGGAGAAGAACATTCAAACACATGCCTGAACACATACATAGGAGACAGAGAGAGATCTCAATATCTGGGCTTGATTTACTTCCATGTGCTTGAAGGTACAAACTTCACATATATTATACATCTGTTGGAACCCAGCAACACAGGAGTTGTGGGCTTTTACTGCTGCTAGAGTCCATGTGTATAGGATTATACTGTTGTCCCACTTCATGCCAGAGATTCGGGTCTTCACGTGTTGTTGAATTTCTGTCTGAAAAGACATGACCCATTCATATTCAGTAGGAAAATCATGTCTAAGTTGCTTCAGCAGTTTTGAGAATCTCAGCCTAAATAATCTTAACTGATCAGAAGGGAAAAAGTTATCTTACTAGAGTCAAAACAACTGATTTCAGATGAGGTCTTGAGTGTTCAGCACTCTTTAAGTGTGGGCTTCTATCGGGGCAAAACCCCTGGGGTATACAAGAAAATCCTCTCAATTATGGAAACTAAACATCCTAATGAGGAAGGGAGGCTTTCAAAATGCTCTTTCAAGAATTCAGCTAGAGAAATCAGGTGTCTTGAATATCTGTTCAGTACATCTGGTGTGTGGGAGCAACCTCTTTGAAGAAGCACAAATAACAGTCTCTTGTCTACTTTGATTTGTGGTCATTCTGGATTTTGAAAATGTTTTCCCAACCACCTCTTCTTGATTCCTCTCTCCCCATGAAATATATGGGGAAACAGGGAAACAGCTTCAAGTTTGATAAGCAGAAGGAACTGCAACACCCTCATTACCAGAAGGCTGTAACCAGCAAAGATCATTTTATTTAGTTGAGATCCTTCCAAACATCACATTTTCTTCAAGTTTCTTTTTCAATATTTTCTCACAACTCCAGAGGTTGAGATCCAGATCTTCAAACAGAGCCTGTGACTGGCAGTATCTCAACATGCAAGATGGAAGAAATTCTGTCTCCAAAGGGAGGCAAAGAATAGAAAGCACTTATAATTAAGGGTTGAAATAACCCCTGTGACTAAAACTCTCATTTCTGGGATGAGCTGTTAGGAATATCACCACAAAATTTTTCTTCAGATGAAGGGTGTGATTCTTGTTGGCTTTGCTTCTGGTCCCTGCAGAAGTTACCAGGGGATTCACCACTGGCTGGCAACACACAGCAATAAGTGTAGTTTAAAGCTTTGCATCATGTGAGTCTATCAGCCAGGGGAGTAAGAGATACGGGTTTTGAAAAATACAGCTACAGAAAGAATATACATATTTAATTCAAAGGGAAGATTTTAAACAACTGTATCTATAAAAATAAGTGGCTGATTCCCAACAAAGCTAAAGCCTTAATTCCACGATGAACCCATTATCCCACTCTCAACCAGTACACAATTCTTGGTTTTATATCAGAAAAAGGACATTGTACTTTTCTTAAGCCCCAACCTATATGAAATCCTATTGTTACGGCATTCACCTAAACAATAGCCCTTTGGAGCACTCAAAATGCCTGGCTGTCAATTAGGTTACTATAAGGAAGGAACAGGACATTGTTTACATCACAATGCAGCATCAATGAAGGTATATACATTAGCCAGATGAATGCATTCTGCCGTGTTTCAGTAAGCCCACTGCAATCAATGCTGACAATGAATATCAAGCAGGTCTCTTGCAACAGACTGTGCAGGTATCAGACCGTGCACTGTATCTGGGTGCCCAGAATAACTCAATACATGCTGTGCTTCACAGATTGGTAATATTTTGGAGGACATTGCTTCAGGGGAAAGCTATAGATGGGAGGAGGGGTTCAAAGATACCTAACAGCCTGGCACTGACCCATTGAAAATAAGGAAGCAGTTTCATACAGCCTCACCATTTGCCTTTGTTATTAGGAAATAAATCAGCCTTTGTTTTTTTTGGACAAAGTGAAGGAATGTCATTATGACTTATAAATTGTGCAGTTACAAAACAATCAGGAAATCTTCCCATTTAAATCTGAATAACTTAAATTGTTGGGAATTTAAACTTTAGTCTATTGAGTGAAACAAATGCTTAAATAGAGCTCTTCATTGAAATTCTGTGTTTGAACTAAAACCTGCATTAAAACAAACAAAAAAATTAAACAAACAAACAAACCAACCAACAACTGTGAGGCTGGTAAAAGACTGAACAAATCTTATAGTTGCACCATTTAATGCCTTTTGACTGAAGGTAAGATAAAACCACAGTTGACAAAGTGGCAAATTAGTGTGGTTGGTAGTGCTTTATTTACACTATTCCAAATGTATTCAGAGAGTTGTTTCCATCTCATGCCACTATACAGTTTCCTTAAGTCTGTCTGGAGTTTCAGTCCTGAACATAGCTGTGCAGTGGTAGTTAACACAGGAAGACAAAAACACTGAAGTCAAACATATGCAAACTTCCTTTCTTTCTCAGGAAACAGCACCAAACATACAGTGCTCACTCCCAAGTTACCAAAGTTTGACCACAGAATTTGTTACATCATTGAGGTAAACCTCCCTGACTTGATGTCAGCTAGGTCAAGCAAAGTCTAGCTGAATACTAAAATTTTGGAGAAACAGATAGAAGTGTTGTACTGACTTTGTGAATGACTAAAAGCAAATACTCCACTTAAAAAAATGCCCATCTCTAGGCAGAGGAGCTGGCATCATTGATCTGGCGGTTGGAGATGCAGGCGTAGAACTGATCTGTGAATAACCTCAGCACTCTGATAGCTATGATTTTATTGGCGTTTTCATGGCGTAAGAACCTTGCCACTGCTAGAATTTCCCTTTTCCAGCCTTTATCTCTGGCTAAGCGCCACCCCTCATGGATTTTCACACTGTCCCTTCTCAGAGATGACCTCTCTTCCACCTCTGACCTCTTTCAGAGTTTTCACCCTTGCTTTAACAATTGATTTATGATGTGCTTGTGAAAGGGTCAAGCCTACTTTTACGGTTTGCTTAAAATATTTCTTTTTGGGGTAGATACAGAAGTGGTGCTTAATAAGTGCTAAGTAAATAAACTAAGGGTTGGAGACAGCTTCCCTTTTCTGCTAACTACTAGATGTCTCAAAAACTCTTTGTAACAAGTGTTTACCAAGTCTTCAAACAAATTAACTGATAACTGTAATAATTTTGTGCCTAATGAAATGTGTCAAGGGTTTAGGATTTCCAAAAAGAGTAATTTCAATTTAAGTTGTCTCACAGTTCAGTGAAAAGGCAATGCTAAAGATAATTCAGGGACTTGTATATGTAATGGAGAGGAAGTCTATTTTTCTTTTAGTTTGACAGATTGATCTTCTACAGAAAAAAAAGGCAAAAAGGCTACTAGGTACAAACTTTCATTGCTTCCAGCCTCCCTATGCCAAAATTCCCTTTTAACCTCACTTCAGGTGGCGTCACAACTGCAGGATCAATCAATCACCTCAAAGGCAGATTTTATTCTTCTTGTTTCACTTATCCATTATCCTTTACATGCACCATAATTTACCCTGCAAACTCAGTTGTGATTTTTTATGTGGTTCTCATCATTCAATGTATCTAAAAATCAAAACTGCATATACTTAGATTTTAAAAAATGGATTGGATACTTGTGATAGTGTTTATGAAACTCTAAGTAAGTACTGACTAGATGACAATGCTTATCCTTCTTGCCACAGATCACACCACACATGAAGCCATTTGAAAATATGAAGAGTGTGTTTTGAGACTCTGTTTCAGGTTGAAGTGTGCATCAATATTTTCTCTATGAACTTTGTCACATCTGTGTCTCTCCAAGCTAACTGGTACCAGGTGATATTTTTAGATCCCACAAAAGACATTCTCTTGGTTTCTTAAATGTACTGATTTTTTTTTCTAGCCATTTAAAACGTGATTTATTATCCTGACAATTTTAATAGGGAAAGAGACAGTGGTTTATTGCTGAACATCTTTCATTTTCACATTTCCATGAAATGTTACCAAAGTGAAAAAAGCTACCAAGTTAACACCTAGCGTTCTATTTGGTTTGAATAGAAAAGCTCAGACAGCCCAAATGTAGATGATATATCTCTCTCTGTGTAATTAGAAAAAATACTAAATTGTTGTAGTGCTTCTGTGGTTTCAAAGCACAGCCATATGCCAGGAGCTGGAAGGGGGAGAGAGCAGGTGAACAGCCCCCAGGCCTCACTCAGTCTTGTTGGCAGCGTACTCACTGCTAAACACTGGTCCAGAAAGAAAATGCCCATTTCAGTCTGTTTCATGTTTGCCCCCTTGCTGAAGCCATAAAAGAACGGGATGTAGTTTTATTCTCATCCAGCCTATCTAGGAAGAGAACAGAAGGATCAGACAGAGCAGAACAGAGGGCTTGAAAGAATCATCTCCCAAACACAAAGACTGCTGTTAGGACTGCACACTGTCTGCCTTGTCACCATCTACCTGTGTAATCACCAGGCACAACGAGGTCTATTCATTGAAGGCCCCACTCTGGGCTGCTTTGGCATGCTTAACACTTCCGAAGACTTACAAGGATCTTCGGAGTGTTCAAAGGATAAAAGACTGGACACTATTTATAGTTTTGCTGATGCTGGGAGGGTGGCTATAATCCTAAATTCCTTTCTCAGCCCATGCTCAGCCTTCAGCTAAATGAATAGCAAAAATAAATAAATAATAACCATGTAAAAATGGCCTAGTGAAAGCAGTGCCTTTGTTTCTGTCCTGAACATGGAGTGGTGCCACTGGTTACATGCTGGTGTTCAGAAAATGGCTTTTGATCTTGAAAGCTTTCTGCTTGTTTTAGTCCTTTTGCATTAATCACCCCTTAATTTCATTTCTAGGATGCAAATTGCTCTTACTCCTCTTGCTCAGACCATTTAAACTAGTAGATCAGTGAGCTGATAGGCCATCAAGTAAAAGAGTTGGGGAAAAATGTAAAAAAAAAAAAAGCTGAAAATACTTACGAATCTTGACTACACTTGACAAAAACCAGAAGTGGCCTGTGAACTATCCATTAGCTGAAAAGCTGGTATAGATCAGTGTCATCGCATTGAAGACAATGGTGGTTTGTCAGCTGAGAAGCTGGCCAAAGGGATAGAAACAAAACGGTCTTTTCCTGGCAAAGAGTTAAACCAGTTCACTTACTCCTTTCTGAAAACTTCTTTCCATTGCCTTCCATGGGATGCTTTGACTCGGGAATATTTTGAGTGCTGGCGAATAAACACTATAGATACCTTTCTGTGTAACTAAGTCAATCATGTAATGACAGTATTGCAGGCTAACTACTCAGGTTTAATTTTGTCATTACCCCTCTTTCTATGCTATGCCTACTTTTCAATAGTACCTTTAAACAGAGAAACATATTTATTATTGTAACATATATATTATATGTATTACAAACCCCAAACTCTGAAATCCGGGCATAAAGGCTTGTTGAAAGGTTTTCCCATCCATGCCTAGCAGGACCAGTGACGCTTTTGTCATCCTTCTGAACTGGGGACTCCCTCTTTTGAACTCAACTAAAATCTCTCCTTGACATTAATTGTGTGGAACCTGGTGCCTAAAATCAGGAGCAGTGTGTGCACATATCAGGGACACCAACAGCAACCACCTAGTCTTTACACCCAATGAATTTGTGATTGTCTAAAAGCTGACTTGATCAAATCTGTTAGGTATCTTGAACTGAAGAATAAGGAACAAAAGAAAGTATGGATTATAACCAAAACAAAGTGAAAATCATAGATATCAATGCTGTATAATATGTGTATAAATTGTAGCAATAATGACATATATAGTAAGCTTCTGTAGTGCTCATTTGTAGCTTTCTGAAATACTCATAAGGAATTTTGAAATTTTCCATGCAAAGGAACTGTTTCTGCAACTTACAGACCCTATGGAGGTAGGGGAAGAACAAAGGCTTAGTATACGAGCAGATCTGGTCTTTAAGGACCATCAGCATCAGAGCAGAGCCTTATGAGCAGCTCCACACTACTTACGAGGCAGAGGTCTACAGCTCTGCAGGTGATAGGAATCACCCTTCAACTCCCTGACCAATCTGTCACAGCACCTCAAAATACTTCCACCGCCAGGTTATGGTGGCCTATCCCATTTTGCCTGAAGAGGAGGATGGATTGCTCTCTAGTTACCTTTCACAGCCTGAGAAGCTCCTGTACTTCCTTCCAGGCAAGTTATTTATTGTTATATAACTATATTTATATTTATGGTTATGGTTATGGTTATGGTTATGGTTAGTTATATAACTTTTTATATATTTATTTATTGCAAAGAGCATGCAAAATATGCAAAGTCACAGCTTTGTGTTTTGAGTAAAGTAAGCATTTTTCTGCAGCTACTCCACCAAGGGTGGAGGCACTAGTAAGTTCCTGCTCCTCCTTCCCCCCTCAGAGGAGATGGTCCCTGTCCTCCAAAAAGCACCTGGCCATACTGCCAGGGTGGAAGGATCTCATGCTTTACAGAAACACTGTAGGAAACCACAAAGGAGCTACAAATAGGCTCAAGGATAGCAAGTCATCTCTCCCCAGCTTCAGTCATCTCACATCTTGCGCCAACAGAGCACACAGCTTGGCTGATCTACTGCTGCAGAAACATCTGTGGTCCTCATGAATCTTGTTTCCTTCTTAGACCTCACTAAGGTAACAAGAGATTTGGCACAGCCACTAGACACAGATACAGTATCAATCTTACAGCAAGTGAGCAGCATTCTGAGGGAAATCTGGAAAAGGCAGAGATGGCATGGAGCTCCAGAGAAAAATTCTACTGTGCTACTGGTAACACCACCCTGAATTGTGCTGACCATGGGGTCATTACACTGTATACCATAAAAAGCTGCATAGAAGTATCAACTTTCTTCAGGATTTTTGGTGAAAAAAAAATACTCCCTCTATATTTTGGTCTTTCCCTATATAGAATTTGATTTCAGCTAAAACAGTTTTGCTTTCTAACATGTTGATTTGTTTTTTCTTTTTTCAAAAATGAGACACAGAGGACGCCCCATAGAAATCAACTAGTATTTTGAAGCAAGCTGTGGACCTGGAGATAGCAGCGGAGGCTGGAAGCAGAAGCTGTAGTAGATCTCAGGAACAAAGTTCCACAGAATTTGGACTAATATAAATATAGCAAAAGACTCTCAGTAAGGGAAAGCCCATAGAAACTCTTGCCCCTCTTCTGCCTCCTGTTGGCTTTTGCACATGAGAAGACCCTGGGAGCAAAAATTGTCCTACTGCTAGAACTGAAAGAATACTGCTGTTTGGGGCCTATGATGTTATTGTTATAATAGGGCCTAATTCTGATACTACTGGCATTCAATGAATCCATGCTTATTTTAGTGGTGAGTGTAAGTCAGGTCACGAATTGACACACGAGGTGAAGTTAAATGGTGATTTGGGCTTGAGTCATAAATCTTCCTGCCTATTTCTTACATAGCTACACTATCATGATAAATGCCTGATCTTTGTGGAGGAAAGAATGTAGTTCCCAATAAGATGATGGGAATGAAATATCAGCTCAGCTATCTCTGCAGTCAGTTCCTACCTGGATACCATTTCAGTAAAACACAAGCATGTGTTACGTCATGACTGCCCTGCTTGAATAAATTTTTAGACTGGGGAAAAAAAAAAGTTTTTAAGTTCGTGTGCATGTGTGTGTATGTGTGTGTGTGTGTGTGTGTGTAATCTGAATTTCCCCTTAAAACATTCCTATCATGCCGCTTCATATTCATTAATTAGTCTGAGGTTTCCCTCGTGTTTAGTTTACAAAGCCACTTAAACCCACGTACCCATTTAACATATTTATTACCCCAGTTTTCTTTCTTTTCTCTGAGACTGTACCGTAATTGTTCTCTGGACTCAGGAACTGCAGAGTGCCTTCACTGATGAAAGGAGACAACATAAAGAAGGAAATGAATGTGTGAGGGATGAATACCTTCCACAAAACAACTGGGTGCAATTTGGCCCATGGCCCCGGGGGTCACTTTAATAGAGTGGAGCCTCAGTCTCTATTGAGTGTATGGGAGACTATTAACTCTTAACAACTCAGTCTCAGGTTATTTATTTATTGCTTAAATGATTTGTTAGTGCTACTTGAATTTAATATACCCTCTGGGAACTGAGATGGCAGCATCATGTTACAGAAAAACTACAAGTTATTTTAAAACTGTGATTGAATTTTTATGAGCATCATAAAATCTTTCTGAACAAATAACTTACCATTAGTCAGAAACTTCAGCAGGAAATCTGTAAAATTAAGGATTTATTAGAATAGTACTGTATTTGTGTGTGTATCTGGAAAAGAGAGGGTTAAATACTTGAGGATGCTTCAAGTATTAATTTTATTGTTTGAATATAATAATACTTCAATAGCACCTGATGTTTTCAAAAAAACATATAGATACAATATTAACAAAACAATAATCCCTTTTAACCTGGGAATACCTCATGTTCAGGGACTGAGACTGGTGCACACTTGTTTCAGTATGAAAGTTTATTAAAAAAACTTTAGGGCATCTTCAAAGATCAGTGACAAACCTCCACATCAGTTCTGCCAAGTGGACTGGTGTTTGAGGTACCTTTGCACAGTCACTGTTTTTTCCCTATACTTGCCTACCTGCTGATCTCAGCTCTGAGAGGGTGTGTTCCTATGCTTTAAAGCACTCACTTTCCCTTTTGCTTTTCTAATCCTTAAAGTCATTAGGACAACTTCCAAGTCAAACAGCGTATTTCAGAGGGGAGTGGGGAGGGTGGAGAAGGGGAAAAGGAAGGGAAGGAGGACTGAAGGCATCATAAAAAGCAGGTGCAAAATGAAATGCTCAGAAAATCATGGGAAAATAATAGTCCTGCAAAAATAAAGTCAATAAGTAGGTTTGAAACCAGAAAGAAGAACGTCTCATCTTAAGTATTGCTATAAGACTGGTTTCTGTACTCAGCTGTTTTTAATAGTAGACCCAAAAGTGTTCTCTGGAAAAACCCAGAACTCCACAACTAGAGAGATTTCCAATTTAAATGCCTTGTTGATTGAAATCCTGCTATGTTCTGACATAGAAAACTATTCTATGTTATAGAGAACTATTCTATGTTAGATGTTTTCTTCTGGAAATGGAAGGATCAAATCTGAATACAATACAGATGTTCCGATTTTGTGATTGGTGCACATAAACTCATAAAATTACTTATGTCATGCCCTTTTTCATCCTTAATATAAATCATATAATCATAATTTCTGACTGTCTTAACATAGTGTTTATGTATCCGTTACCTGAAGAAAGTCTAGACATGTATATGTAATACATATAATAATTCACCCTTTGGATTCTAAAAGTTTAGAAAAGGTATAACTTGCTTTCATGCTGTTGTTTCCAACATGCCCAATTCTTCTTGATCTCAATGGATAATTAAGGGCAATTAAGGTGCAGTAAATGATAAGATACAAAAGACTTTCTTGCAGAACTGTTTCATACTATCTTAAGTCTTCTTTCTCAATGTCCAGCAAATAAAGCATAGTAGTTAAAAGGGCTTTGTACCCTCAATGAAATTCCAGCATTTATGAAGCTATTTTTCAAACTTTCTCCCAATATTAAGAATTATCAATATTTTAATTGTAGTCTTTGGTAATTCATCCACTGACAAATAATAGCTACGACATGGGGGTGTCCACTTACTTTCTGTTATTCTGAAGTGGTTAGTGCAATCTGATCTTTCAGCAGTCTTAAAGGTTCTTTGCTTCTACTGATTCTTGCTGACACTTTGACATGCCACCGTGTCTCTTGGCAAGAGATTCCTCTCACGTGGTATCATCAAGTCACTGGAGAAACCCTGACATTTCTTTGTATCACTTACCTTAGCTATGTTATGTATCACTAAACTTAGCTTAGTATGTATGTGAAGTGGAATGAGCAACCTCTCAGATGTGACTGTACCTTTCCACTGACTATTAAGGCTCATGTACCACTTAGATTAAATGTGTCTGAGACATTTGTATTTGGTGAGATTAATTTCACCTCAGGTGTCTGAAGAGACATGCACAGAATGTGAGAACATTCAGTCAATGACACCTGTCCTAAGGCCATCCAGCTTCACATAAGATAACCAAAGATGAGGCAAGGTTCTCGTGTCCTCTCATTAGTCAGCTTGTGAGCAGTTTTTCCTCCTCCCACAGGTCCCTTTTGTCACTTCACAACTTCTGATGGGAATGCAAAAGCATCCTCTATGTAATAGGCTTATTCTTTGCAAAGACAGCCCTGTAGACTACACGGTCCCATGCTATAAAAAGGATAAGCTTCATGTGAAACCATGGTNGATAGATAGATAGATAGATTTTTTAAAGAGCTGTACTGTGGCTTAACTAACCTTCCAGAGAAGTTTGGACCCAGAATATGAAAGGGTACAACACAGTACAAAACTTGACAAGAAATTTAGTTGCCCCAGGCTTAACATACCAACTTGAACATAAGGTAAAATTTCTATCCAGTAGTGAATGGTGAAACGTTCACAGACAGGAAAATCAACCTGTAATCACAAATACAAAAATTTTGCCTCCTGTGAGAGTCTTCTTAGACACATGAGCCTTCACTAAAATTGCAGTGTGATTAAAGAACCAGAATTCACCTGGCATTTTCTA
Organism: Cyanoderma ruficeps; assembly: GCA_008694505.1. Taxonomy (NCBI): domain Eukaryota; kingdom Metazoa; phylum Chordata; class Aves; order Passeriformes; family Timaliidae; genus Cyanoderma; species Cyanoderma ruficeps. Next base: position 191,110 of record VZDJ01000189.1, on the reverse strand, counting down.
ATCCAAGGTCCAAAAATTCTTCAAATGAAATGCTTGTAATTTATGTTGAAAGAACACCAGGGAGTTTGTAAGACTTCTTTGGATAGTCTCAGCTGCAGAAAGATGCTTAATCTCTTAAAAATCTCCCATACACCTTCAATCTTCTCTCTTCCACCAACATAACTTCAGAGCATGCTCCAGATCAATCAAAAGGGCGCTTAAAACCCATGTTCTCCTACATGTCAGAAACCTACTGGGAAGGATAGTGCTTTGATTTTTCAGGCAGCCTCCACAAATTTTTTTTGGTAACCCAGGAGAATATCTAGACTGCTGCAGCTACTTTAAATATTGTTGCATGCTGTGTCTGACTGAGGCTTTTGAATGCCAAATGTGTCCTTTTTAACATCTAGAACATTTAATTCTATTCAAACTTAAGTGTTGTTAATTACTCTCTATGGAAAACATACCAATGCCCATTCATTAGTAAATTATAAATTTTAAAAACATTGAGTAAAATGGTTTAAAAATATATTTTGGCTGAAATGTGGGGAACTTTCAGGTGAGTAGAAAGATGATTTAATTATGCAAAAACTGTTCCTGCTCCATTTTCAAACTATTTAGGAACATATTGCTTAAGTTATTGTACCACATTCTAACCCCAATTCCCCAATAGCTATTCCTCTGTGACTTAAGTTGCTCTTTGTTCCATGGGATTAAAAAAAAGGGGAATATTATGATACACCAAATGGTTGTTCCACGGTCAGAGTGCTTCCTTGGCATATATATCCATAACATCTGTAAATTTTTCAAGTATGACATTTCTTTTGTAGCAGAATTTATTAGCTGTGGTGTGAGAGTAATTTAGAAAATTTCTTAACATTTTGAAGTTAGAATTTCATTGGACTTCTTACCTGCATAAAACTTCCTAGGGTGGGCCATTGCCTTCAGAGCCAGAGCACTGCATCAGTGCCAGCAGTGTATGGCCTGTGATGATGACAACTAAACTACCAGAATGGATTTCTGTACCCAGGTGATTAACTTTGGGTACTTTATTTTCTGTCCAGGATTTATACTTTCAATCCTGTAAACTTTAACTTTCAATCCTGTAAAGAATTAGGCAGTCTGTATGCACTGTTAATGTAATGGCTTTAATTTCCTGCATCTTTAAGGGAAAATAACCCTAGTACAACACAAAATTCAGCTGTCTTTACTACAATTGTACTGAGGAAGAATTAATTTCAGTGTCAAGCCTTTATTTTAGGTATAATCTCACCCTACATATATTCTAATTTTAAAGCATTAAAATGGAAAAGTACCTGAATGTAACTGTCCTACAAACATGAAATGAAACAACTGTTCTGCTACTTAACTTCCCACTTAGGATTCAAGGTGCTGACACCTTCCACTCTTCTCTCTGAGCTGTGTCTGGTTGATTCTGAAGATGCTCAAAAACTGAAACAAAATCTCAGCAAGCATGCTATACGACTTCACCAGTTTGATAAGGCATCTTTCAACCCCTCCCTTTCTTATTTCACAGCCTTTCCTGTAGCACTTTATGTCCCACAGCTTGCAGATACTGCCTGAGAAAGAACTGCAGAAATATTTCCAGATGTAGCACTGGGGTATTACAAAGATAAACTGGTGTTTGTAATATCACCAAGAGGTTCAAAGAACTAAACATTTAATTTCCTGACTCTGTTTATGATGCATAACCTAAGGAGAACTCTGCTCCATGAACTATCTAAAGCCCTGTTGGGTCAATGTATGCTGGTTATGACTTTGCTCTAAAAAACCACAGGTTTTGCACCTGTGTAGTCCTCCTTAGTAAAAATGAAATGCAAGGTGAAATGATAGGTGCAGTGTCCTCCTGTGTTGTGCAATGGAGCACACAGTATCAATAGCTAACTCTGTAATTTGAAGAGCCAGTAAAATTGCTCTCTTGCCACTTTGGTGCCAATGTTTGCCAGTAGTGCAGCACCACTGCAAATTGACAGGTCAGGCCAGGGTGGAGAAATAAAGGCATCACAATACATAGAGTAGACTCTTATACCATGTTCCAAATATTGCTGTAATTTAATTGCATAAACACATTATTAAAAAAACCCCCAAAAACAACCAAAACCCACAGCAAACACAAAACCACAACAAGGCTTTATCTACATTTAATGGCTGCAAATAGCTTGTTATCTCCTTTGTTCAGCCACTTTTCACTCTTGTTTCAGTAAATGAGAAAGACCTGCACATCTGTGTCTTGACAGAGATACAGGTCAAGTACAGTAACAGTCCAAAATTATGTTATGTCCACACTCAGATAAAAAGCATCATGTCACTGCTGGGCTGACTGACCTCACTGAAGACATTTGACATGGGATAGTCAGACAGTCTCTTCTCCAGCTACCAGCATTTGGAAGGCCACTAGTAGATTCTGGTTTATTTTAATGTATCCTCATACAGCCTGAGGCAGCCTGAGGTTTTTAAAAAATTACAAATACCAACACAAATGTAGGGATCAAAAAATCCAAATATTCGATTTCTTAGGCCACAAGTGAAGAATGTTTTGATGCTATTAAGCTCTGTGTGCACAAGATGTAAAAATCATTGAAGAAAACAGTCTGAAGGGATGCAAAAAACCCCTGAACATTCTGCACAAAAATAGGTATCTATTTTCTATTGGTGAGAAAAATGGATTTTCTCAGCACAGTTAAGCTTACTTGCTTGAGACAGACTTACTCAAATGTTTTATATGACATGTATTTTTTATTTTCCTGGAATTCATGCATCTGCCATTATAATGTCTCACAGTGTGTCACAGTCAAGTGAGTAAGACCGTAGACTGCTTGCAAAAAAAAAAGTAGATTTAGAAATGTGACTGCCAAGTGCTCTGAATGTAACAAGCTGATGGAAAATAGATCTAAAAAAATAGAACATCTACAAAATGGAAATATGGTGCAAGCTTCTATTGCATGTCTAGTACAGCTGACTCACAAAAAGGCACTGGACCAGCAGCAGCATACATTTTTAAAACTTGAAAAAGGACACCTGCGTTAGTAGAAATGCATGTCAGAGCCACTGGGGAGCATGCTAATGTACATACATAGGGAGACAGATAAGGCTAACAGACAAACCTGCCCTATATAAACTAGAGTTCTGGTGGGCACTCTAGCCTTGAAAAATATGGGCACACACATCTGGGTATGTCTAGATAGTTCTTCTACAGAACAGTTGGATATGTAAAGCCCTAATTCTGGGTGATTACAGACTCCAGAGAAACAGGCAAAACTTCTAAGCCCTAAAAAGTATGGAGTTGTTTATGAGTAGCCACTTCTGGTATTTATCATATTTAACAATTTAAAATATTGTCAGAAGTTGGACTTTAGCAAAAGCAGAATGAATGGAACTTAAGAGCATTAGGGGATTCTTAAATGGGGGTTGCTTAATTAATTCAGATGTTCAGATTGCATATACAAGTTTCACTCTAAATCTCCAATCTTCTTTCCATCTATTACTTTATTTCTATCACTGCCTATAGGTTCACAAAGTTTTTGCTCAGGTTTAAGTTTCTCCACAGTAAGCTCACCAAAAGAACAAAAAGCATATTGCTTCTGCTAGATATGGAAAGGTTTAAGGAATGAAAATCACTACTACATCGCTTTTAATCCTCACGTTCCTGGGTTCCTTAGCATCTCTGCATTAAAAGTATGCCAGTTAAGAAATACTGCTGGCCAAGGAAGGTAAGTGCTTGCAGGGAAGTCCAGACAAACAGCTGGAGTAAATCAGATATTATACTAATGTCAGACAATGGAAGGATGCTGATTTACATCCTCTGTGAATCCTATACCCAGGCATTCTTCTTGTAAATCACAGCAGTTTTTCTGGGAACATAGTAAGGAAGTGTTTTATCTACACTTCCTTGTAACACACAGGCCTTTTTTTTTTATGATTTTAGAATTGTTTAGGTTTTATTAGTATGAGTTTACAGCTCTTTGTTCCCTGGACTGTGCGAAGAATGGAAGCAGGAGACTCGCTGCTATTTTACTTTTAGCTGGTGAATCAGAGAGGGCGTCTCACATTTCATTAGTGTTTGAGTTCTTAACTCCTCATACTTCTCAGCTTCTTTTCCCCTTTGCACAATGTATGCAGGGACAAGAATGTGTAAGTGCCACCGCCACCCCATTCAGACTTTCACTGAATTGGTGTAATTGGATTTTGCACCTCAATTTGCAAGATACAGTTCCCCTGAAAACCAACCCATTTTGGTAAGCATAAAAATAAAATGAAATAAAAATAATAATAAAGACAGGGCAGGCATTCATAAGGTACCAGGTCTCCACAGTCTTCAGCTGAGAGACCCCAGATTTCAATGTACCCTGAAAAGGGTGATTAATTTAAAGTGAGTGGAGTCTGTTGCTTTAAGACAAGCTCATAAATCGTGAAAGATCACCACTTCTTTTCAAAAGGCTCTCCACGGTCTGAGTTTCCCTTCTGGGTCAGTAAAGGCATTGAAGTTTTAATGGCATGCCATGGCAGATTACACGATACAGCTGTCCCGGCACCGTGAAAATTAAGTTATGCCCCGTGTCAGCAAGGGTTTTTTTTCCCTTTTCTTTCCCTACCCTCCCCCCTTCACTCTCCCTCTTTCTTTCTCTTTCCCTGTTCCCTTCTTCATTCTCCTTTTTGCTGGGAAGTGCGCATCCAGGGAGGAGGTGGGAGCCCGGCAGGAGCTGCTGCCACGGCTGCTGTTGAGCCCCAGCTATTGAGACTGAGTAAATGGAGCTGATGGGTGAAGAAGAGCCATCAAAATGGAGGGTTTTGTTCCTCCTCCTCTCCCCAGGGCCCAGAGGCAAAGGCAGCCCTCCTTGCTCACTCAGGCGCAAGCACCTACTCTGCCTTCCCAGCACTGCGGGACACCCGCCACGCTATTCCCTCTGCTCTGCACCTAGTGGATCCGTGCTGAGGCTCAGGCACCAGCTGACCCTGGTGCTGCTACACACTGTCACACGAGGATCATGCCTCTTGTCGGAGATGCCTCTTTCCCACAGCGCAGGGCCCGGTGCACTGGTGCACACCGCATGCGCAAGCACACCCATGGACCGGCACAGCATCCTGCTGGAAAAGCCATCCCTGCTGTCCCCCCAGCCCCGTACCTCCACTCTGTAAAGAACAAGAGAGTAAAGAGTTTATTAATCATGAGAAATTAATCACATTAGTGTTTAGTCTTCCAGAGCAGGGACGTGTGAGGGGAAGAAAGAGATAAGGAAGCAGAAATGAAACAATAATTCGTGAACCTTAGAACCAATATTCTGTGTCGGTCATTTCCAATCTTCTTTTGATTTTTAATTCCTCGAAAACTTCAGCCTCTGAAGAGTAATTTAAACATATTGATATTGGGTTTGGTAATCTGATTTCCTTATGGGATGTCCTGAGGATGCTCACAACCACAGAGTACAGACAGCCAACAGCTGAAAATGATTGTTCTATATAATATCTCTAGTACCTCAAGATACCGAGTTATGACAGGATATATCCCCTATGCCTCTTCAGTCCAGTCAAATTTGTTTAGTAAATATTTGTTTGGAAAATGATTAAGTTAATAAAGACTTCAAGTAGAAATTCCCCATTCTGATATGAAGCCTATATGTTGACTTGTTTACTTCTTTCAGTGTTTAAAAATGGGTACATAGATATACTTTACATATAAACAATATTGTCTATCTGAAGTGCTTGCATCACACCATATGCAATAACTCGTCCAAAAGTTTCTGGCTTTAGACTTGCACAATTTGCAGTTAGCCTTCTATTCTAGACCAGGACAATGATTTCAATGGGATTATTTGTGCCAGGGCTCTCTAATGCAGGGATACTTTGATTAAGCTCCTTTTTTTCCCCACTGTTTCTTGTGCATATTGATACCAGAGGATGAGGTCTGACTACCTGAATATTCAGCCACTTCTACTTTATGTACGTTTGATTAAATATTAAATATTCTACACTGGAATTAATTTGCTAACACGGATTTGGCATTTTTTCCTTGCCTTCTCTAGTTGTTCCTAGGTATAACCTGCTGTTCACTGCCAGTGCATCACTCAATATGTTACAAGAATGTTTGCCCACATAGTCTGAGCTGAACTTCACCAGACCACCAAAAAGTGTCCAGACCTGGGAAAAAATTGAAATTTTTGCCATTATTACTGAGTGGTGGCTGGCAATGTTTTTCACAGGTGTGACACAACTTCTTGAGAAAAGCAGACTTTTAGCCAAAGGACTCTGGACCAGGAAACATTGTTTAAGAAGCTTTAGCAGCCATGTGCCTCTTTATGTACTCTCTGGTTTTAGTTGGCACAAATGATTTGATAAATGAGTCTGGAGGTAGGATGGTAGGATACCATCACCTGGGGTTGGGGGCAGAATAAGGGTCTTGCAGATTATCTTTTACATAGGTGATGTATGGACATTAAATAAAAGCCCCTCTCACAGCACTACAATAATTCTGCTTGGGTAGTTGCAAAGACAATGGTATCAGAGACCAACTCATCCCATAGACTTACCATTCCACTTGTTTACTTGCATGCTTCAGTTTCTTTACACACATCAGTGTGTGTGGGAGAACTAGTCACTATTCCTACTTGCGTTGCTGCTATTCACAACAAGTAAATCTTTCCCATGTTTTTTGTGATAGGTTCAGACCTTTATTGAGTGAGGAGAGCTGTGAGCTGCCCAAGAGCTGTTTTGTTGGCAGGGGGTTAAGGAGAATTGTCTGTCACATCAATTATCTGCCCTTGAGCTCTTAGAAAGAAGGTGCCTAGAGACTGGCCACTTCTCTTGCTTGTACATCCACACACATGGACACCAAAACAGCTCACACTTCGACTGGGAGGTGCTCTCCCCCTCTCTCAGCAGTGCTGCAATCCATGTTAAATCAGCTCATTCCTCCTTCTCAGTAAAACTAGACAGGCCCCTGCTTTGAATACGCTGGACCACACAAGGGAGAGAGGAAAAATATCTTTCCCTCAACCCTTTCTCTCCTTCGTCATTTGGAAGCCTGCGTTCTAATAACAAATGGCGATTAAAAAAAAAAAAAGGAAAAAAAAAGAAAAAGACAAGCCTTCCCTTCTTCCCTTTTTGGAGCGACAGCTCTGAGCCTTGGTCAGGAGAGCCTATGAATTGGACTTGCAAAGGGCCCGGGAGGGGTCCCTATAAATCTTCCTCACACAGAGGTGGCTGTCTGTCTACTTCTGGGCTGCTACTCATTGTGACTAAAGTTTAACTGCTTTACTTTCATTCGGGGGGAGGCGGGGAGGCAGGGAGGCAAGTCGCATAAACCTGAGGTTTATGGCTATTGCCTTATTTCCTTGTCATTTTCAAAAGACATTTGTTTGCTTCTTTATTGTTCCCTTAGAAAAGTAACAATCGCAATTTTTTTCTACTTACTTTATTGCCTAATTTTCTTTATTTCCTTGTATTTATCTTGCTACCTGTGGAATGGAAACTATATTAATTAATCAGACATTTGTGAGAATGTGAACAGTGACTTCCTTTGGCTGCTTATCCTAGAAAGGCTAAAACAACCAGTGCAAAAATATTGGAAAAATAAACATAAAAGTGATAATGATCTGTGTGGCTGTGTGTATATTTATATACATGCTTATGCACAGATACAGAGACACAGAAACAGACACACACTTGGTATGTTGCAGAAATGCCAGCTGTAATTGCCACAAACTAAACTGCCTTGTTTTTTCACTGATGCTTTTACCCATCATATTCTGCCTTTCTGCTGATGACTAATTTCTTGATCCCATTTCATGGGTAACAAAGCAAAATACTGACTCATTTAATAGCAGTACATACATAGTTTTTAGATACAGTTCAAGTATGATGTCACCAAAATTACAATAATATAGAGTATTACTAATCATCATCAATTGCATGTGAATTCTTATCATTATAAGAATGCATCAGTCATCTGAAAAATGTAATTTTTATTCGCACAAATTATCCCCCCATGTAATTTGAATCTGAGGGCATAATGATTTCTGGTTCTGAAAATTATAATCAGGGTAATGGAATTGTTATTTTCAGCTTTCATGCACAGTGAATTATTCATGGTCTTTCCACACTTATCTTAAGGAGAAAGTTGTCTGAAGACTAAATTCAAGCCTAAGGATTGTATTGTGAAAGTGAAGCAAAGATCTTTTGAAATAGAAATCTCACTCCATCCATTTGCAAATCCGGTTACAGGTAGACAGTGAATTGTTTCATTTAGAGTTCCTGTGAATTTTAACCAGTTTTCAAAATCATTTGACTGAATAGAAAGTATTAGATTTGCAAAATAAAGACAGTGCTGACTATGCTGGGGATGTGCATATTTCATTATATCAGAAAGAAGAGGGGAGAAAGGCATTTCTCCATTCTTAGACATTAGTTTGTTTGCAGTACTGTTTGTGAGCAAAGCATGTAAAGTTGGGCAGCTTGTTCGCTCCCTGCATGTGTGTTCATGGGTGGGTGAGGGGAGTTTGAGAATTCCTAATCCTGCAGCTCTCAGGACCTGGAGAGTTGTACCCCATCTGGGGTAACTGGATTAAAAATCTTTTCTCATTTCAAAGGTTTGATCTCAACAAGGGTTTGATGTGATGAAATCAAAGTGGCAGCTTGGATTTGAAAACTATTTGGATTTGAGCTTCCTGAAGTCTAGATCTGAGAGAATGGCTGCAGTGGATATGAATGTGTGGTAACTGCACTAATGCCTATATAAAGAAGAAAGTTATGCATGAGGAAATAAAAAAATATCCCATTTCTAAAATAGTACCTACTCCAGTGAGAATAACCTTATAGAAAAATAACTTTTGTTAGCTAATGATAAGTGGCATTTTTGCTGATTTTAATACATCCCCTTATTGACAATAATAGAAGATTTTGTCTTAGCAGGGGTGAAGCTCAATAACAGCTACAAAACTTATGTATTATGTGGTAATTACTACTATTGTTTTGTTGTCCTTGATACCTCCCAAGCATTAAAGGACCCCAAAGACATGAGAGCAATTAATTGACCTATCTGAGGGAAGAGCAGGCTCCACATGATTTTGAGCAAGTCACCTTCCCTGTTTCTGATCTTCTAATCCTCACCTGCACACTGGGGATGACAGTAGCATACCTGTTTCACAAAGTCTTTCTGAGGGAAGTGCACTACAATGCTTCAAGGCATTCACACTCTTTGCAGTGAAGCCTGCCAGTAGTTCCTGCATTTTTGAAAGCAAATACAAATAAATTTCTCCATGTAAGCAAATACTTATTTGTCTCCAGGTGAAGTTTCACATACAGTTAGAAACACAAGCTTAAAGAGAGGGTTAATAAACTAAGTTGTACATTTATAAGAAAGTATACACAAAGAAAATTGCACACAACCCCTTATAAGGTAGGTAGTCAGAATGAAAACATGCTACATGTACAAAGGGACAAAATAATTCAGCGTTGAAAGGTTACTGTAAAGACAAACCTGGCAATCAATGCTGCCTATTTAGTAATCACCACACACCGTCTCTTGGGATATATTATCCACGTGTCCTATTACACACCACCTAAACTAACTACAGTTTTCAAATTACACAATATCATAACACTTATACAATAAAATTAGGTTCATTTTTTGTTACATAGAAAAATAAAGCATCCTCTGATTCTCCCTTCTCATAGCTACTTTCTGTTGAAATTTGACAAAAACCTCATGCAGTATAAAGCACTGATTAGAAGATATCTCTGAGGCATGAAATAAATTTGTGTAGGTTTATAATTTAGGACTGTAAAAACTTACTAGAAAAGGTCACTGCGTATGAGAATGAAATACATCAACAGCTCTTCCCTGATGACACTTTGGGGTCATCTTGTGCAAGCAACAGACCTTTCTCAAAAACTTGTGCCAGCCTGTGAAACCATGTGCCACATACATAAATTTATTAGAAAACCCAGCGCCTTTCATTCTAACTGCAGATTCATTCTGACCTTTTATTGCTAAGATAATCATGCAGCATAAAATATGTATATGAGTTTCTATACATGTATAAATACATACAAGAAAAAAAAAGGATGTCATCTGTAAAGTTCTCTGAAAGACGAATAGAAAACTACAGACAAGGGATGTCACTCTTATTTATACTCAGCCTGTACTGTTGAGAAAATCTGAAATAATTTCAACATATTTCTTGAGATGACTGAGATCCAGACTTGTGTTTTAAATATATCAACTATTAAACTTGACTTCAAAAGAAAAAAGAAGAACAGCATACAAAAAATATAGTAGCGCATTATGTGCATCTATAAACAGAATTCAGTGTAACAGAACTTGTGCAAGGTGATACAGCAAAGGATGGGAGAAATATGCTGTGGCATTAATAATGCATTTCAGTTTCACAGTTCTGCTTTCCACTGTTTCTCCTTATATAAACACTTATTTTGGGCAAGTCTTGAGTTTTTCAGAGTGCCTCTGGATAATCTAGTCCTGTCCTCTAAGACTTTGTGTCCTGGGTTTGGAATGGAGTTAATTTTCCCCATAGTATCTCGTATGGTGCCATATATTTTGGAGCATGTGTTTTGGAATTGTGACCAAAACAGTTTTGACAATATACTGTTCAGGATAGTTCTGCCAGCGTCAAGACTTCCTCTGTTTCTCAAACTGCCCCTCTATTGAAGTAGTCTGAGGATGGCCAGGAGACTGCATGGTGACACAGCTGAAGAGCTGACCCCAACTGACCAGGGGGCTATCCCATGGCATATGACATCATGCTCAGCAATAAAACCTCAATAAAAGGAGGAGAAAGGGAGCGACACTCATGGTTATGGTGCTTGTCTTTCCAAATACATATGATGCAAGATGAAGGCCAGCTGTTCTGGAAGTGGCTGAATGCCTGCCTGCTGATAGGAAATGAAGTCCTCCTTTTGCTTTACCTATTAGCTGTTAACTTGTCCTTATCTCAAACCATGAGTTTTCTCAATTTTGCCCTCTGATTGTCCTCCTCATTACTTGGTGGGGAGTGAGCAATGGGCTGTTTGCAGCTCAATGCTTACAGGGTTAACCCACAACACTAGTCCAAACCAGCTACATCTTGTCAGATATTCTTATAAATTCTCAGAGAGTGAAAATTTACTCCTGAGTAGGTACCCATTTAATTCTAAATATAGGAAATAACTTATTTGCTTCTTCCTTAAAACAACATTTTTATGTTGTTGAAAATTATTACTACTTCACCTCACAAGTCCCTTTTTCTTCACTGCCTTATCCTTTTTCACTCTTTCCCCTGCTCTGCCTTGGCCCTTGCCCTCTTCTCCCCATCATTTTCACAATGAGTTTGTCTTGGTTTGGTTTCTAAAGTTTCATCTACTCTTTATAAAATTTTGGAAATAATGGCTAAAAGTTCTCCCTGAAGTCGCTTCATCAAGCTTTAAGTTTTAATAGGATTAATGTATAGTCATATAAAAATCCAATTGATTTAACTACTGTTTCAAACTGTATTTCCCTATTCTGGCTTGTGTTCTTATCTTTTATTTACTGATATACCAAACAAATACTGTTTGTACACAACCTTTTAAAGGAACAGTTTGTAATGAAGGAAACTAAACATGGAAAAATGCTGTTGGGCATTCTTATCATCACATTTCAAAATCTGTTTAAGAAAACTAAAAAAAAAAGAGGATTTTACTTTTGTGTTTCTAGTTGTTCTGGGGGAAGACAAGGCAGGGTAGTGCATAATCTCAGGTAAAATTGTAATTCATAAGCCACTGAGATCTGGGGTTGAGTTTCTAACAGGCAACTTGTGTCAACTGAAACTGTGAAAATATGTTTTTTTGAGAATTAAACCCAAGTTAATCATTATCTTAATATTGTTCAACACTATTGTCTCTTCTGTCAGTGTTAACTTTGCTGTCTTCATCCCCATTTTGAAAAGTTTTTTCACAATTAATTGTAACAACAAATATCCTAATTTCAAAAAGCTTTATTCATCATAAACATGATATCAGTAGGCTAGATCAGGTGTTCTAGACCGGAGGAACTTGGTATAAAAGGCATTTCTGGTTTCATAGGAAATGTCTTTTGAATATTGTTGCTCTTATGTCATAAGGCACTACCTCAATAAGGCTAAAAATAACACTAACTTCATGATAATTGGATCAGTCACAATACAGGACTGCTTTAAACTCTTCCTATGGTGGGCGATCACAAGGCAAAGAAACAGAAAACATAAGAACCTATCAGCAGAATGCCAGGATGCTGTAACAGAGAAAAAAAACCCCACAAAATGCAAGTTTTTGTATTTAAGTAGGAAGATCAGGAGTCTAAAAGTAGAGGGTAGCAAGAAAATCTGGATATCTTATGGTTCAGTGCATTGTCAGATTTCTAATTATGAGAACACAAAAAAACTCCTTAAAAAAGGAAAGGTAAGAGATCAAAGTAGAATTTGTTGTCCTTAACAACCAATAGGGCACGACATTTCTTCCTTTTCTAATCTGTGTCATGCTTATTGAATGGACTATGGTAAGACTACCAAGGCAGCAGAAATCCTGGTCTATAATGGTTAAAAATAATGCAAATGAGTATCAACTAGAAATTGTGCAATGCAATCCTTCCCTAGTAAATCTTCCCATTACTGGGCATCAAAAACATCACAAAAATCACTGAATTTAAATTTCCATATCTGTACAGGTCACAGCATGTTATCTGTCTTTTAACGACATCAAAAGGAAAGACTGAAGGGCCTGCTCTATCATGCAACAAACTTTGACAGAAATGTAAAATCTAATCCTCTTGCACTCATTATATTCCTATTCTCAACTAGGCTCATCCACTGCAAACTCAACTGAGACATCCAAGTCACTGCATTAATGACACTAGTAGCCATTTTTGGTCATTAATTTTCAGATGTCCCAAGAAATATCTGTCATGATTAGTTCTCTGAATCATTGGGTTCAAATCCATTTCCATACTCTTGAACTTAGAAGCCATCTAAAAGAAGGAGAAAGAGTGCTTTCCTATGGTTCTGCTCCTCCTATCCCCACCACAATATGATAAAACTCTATGTAGCCGAGAAAAGAGCAGGAAGAATTATCGAAGTGATTAAATGGTTCTGTGGAAAAAGAAAACTTGAAAAGGGATATGGAAAAGTGCCATAAAATCACTGTGGAGAAAGGGAAAGGTCAGGTGGCAAAGTCCTGCCAAACAAGAGGAAAAGCTCTCAAAACTGTGCCGTAAGGTAGTGGAACTCCTTGCTGTAGGCTGTCAAGGATGTGAAAGGTGTTGGTGCACCATGGCTAACTGAAGGCAGAAAAATCCTGATGTACTTCCAGAGAAATAGAACCCTTAGTACTCTAACTCTACATTGTTTCTTCATCTGTCATATACATGAAAGAAAGGCTGTAAGCTACAATTGAGTATCATTCTGCTGAAATCTCAGAATAAAACTTTGTTGCTGAAGAGAAAAACCTGATTGCTGTGAAAATTTGAGTATATATATGTCTGTTAAGTCCACCTGCTCATGTTGAAAAATAGACATGCAGTGAAATTGTGACAGTCTGGATTCAAATCACATGGGCTGATTTTACATGAGTTTTCTGGTCTTGGCCTGTCTAGAAGGAGCTCTTGTCATCCAAGCTTGCTAAAGGAACCATGTGAATCTAGCAACTACTTGTTAATGTGTCAAACTGGCATCACATAACATGTACCACTCCAGTCTCAGAAGGAGGGGCTGTGTACTCAAGTCAGCACTGGAGATGCTTAGCCTGGGGGCTTTTTAGGAGGATGGGACAGGGATGGCAAAAAAAGGCTTCCCCTACCAATGGAAAGCACACCCAAAGTATCATCTGCTTCTTAGCATCTTCCCCATAAACTGTCTTTGTGTGGTGCCAGCCTCAGCAGCTTGCTTTCCTAACTCTCCACGATGCTCTTCCTGCCTCAGGAGTAGTGGTGCCATGAAGGGAAAGGCAGCAAATACACAAGTGATATTTTTGTACACTGGGAAGAAAGAAAGACAAGACATTCCTGTAAATTTTCAATACCATTTCAAAACAGAGGAACCAAGACTGACACAGAAATTCAGTCTTATACTTTAAATGCAGTCAGCCTGAGCCTTTACTAAAGATTAGCAAAAAAAAACTTGATTATCATACCTGTTAATAAACATAAATGCTAATGTTCTGTAATGAGCAACAATTTGCATCTCTATGCCTTGGCTATATCCAGACAGAAAAATTTATTTTGCAGTGGGTAGAGAGTTATATCAAGATAAAGTCATACAACACTCAGCAAAAAAATATTAAGCCTTCAGCAGTGTCTAAAAATACACTATATCCCACACATATGTTAATTTTATTTACATATAAGATAGCCAAACATTTTAAGACAACCCATCTCTGGGCAAAATGATATGCGTATTATTAAATCAATATACACCTCTATCTAATATATCACTACTAAATGCATCAGTATATTTAATATTAAAATGTCTGCATCTGTATTTGAATGTGTAATTAACCCCAAGCCTGGTTTAGTTGCCACATGTAGTTGTTTGAAAGCGCAGGTTTTAATGGCAATACTTTCTTTAAAAGATCTGGGAAAATAGTTGTGGAGTCAGTTCCTACAGAGATTACAGAAATCTCTCTGAGGAATAAAATTTTGCTTAACGTCTCTTCAGTTATGCCTCTTATTTAGTAGTCACAGTTATGCCAAATGTCTTACTCTTTTTTCATCAGGGAGCAGATAATAACTCAAATGCCCCAGCCAAAACAAACTCTTTGAAAATATCTTATGAAATAATTTCTCTTTGCAAATCCATAAAAATCACCTCGGACTCCTTATCAATAGAAAGGCTTAAAGAGGGTGCAGAAGTCATTGAATTATGATGTGCTTGTTTTAATGAAATTCCACTCCTGCTGGGATGTTCCCTGCAGATTTTCCATATTTCAGCATGGGAAAGGTTGGATGCTTTCCTGCCGGTGCCAAGAGTTAATTGAAAACATTTCAGGATAAATTCAGCTTGGGGGCCAACGCTCCCATTCCTTCATTATTCTTAACAATAATAGAGGAGTAATACAATTATTAATAGGCATGTTGTATCCTCTTAAAGTGGCAGTGTGTTTCTGAAACCGTGTCTTTCACATTCTTTTTCTTAAGCAAATCTGAAACAAATAGAAGAATAGAAATCTCAGGAGAAAAGCAAGCCTGGCTGGTATACATATACAATTCATCACTTTTTCTTCACAGCGAGTATTTAGCTATTGTTAAATATAGGTATTTACTTAAAATTTAAAAACCAAAAAAATCTAAGAAAACAAAAATATGACTCATCTAGACCAGAATTCCCTAAAGGTCTTCATGTTTAAAGTCTCATCCCTGTGGGATATTAAACAGTTTCTTTGAAGATATGTATATCCTCAGAGTTATTTAAGGAAACTCAGAAAAGAGAAATGCAATTTTTAATAAAAATGCCATTGTTTTAAAGATTAAATTGGTTTTTAAGTGACATATTGTTCTTAGGATTTATGTCTTCAGTTTAATGAATCTAAAATAATGGGGGTTTTTTATGACAGAAGACATTAGATTGCCTTGCTGGCCTAGGGCTACTTATATGTTATCTTCCACAGTAAACAATTTATACTACAATATTGCACAAAAAAATTTTCATTTTAATATTTTTTCTCCTGACCCTGACTCTTGATACATTCATAGTAATTTTGTCAGTATTGACACAGCCTTGATAACTAAATATTGAAACTCATAAAAGATATAAAGTTAGGGAAATATTTCCAAAATAATGTTTTAACTTATCTTATTTTCATTACACATTTTTATCTCTTCTCTGCACTACTCCTCCCAAAGCAGACAACATAAAATATTAAGCAGCTCTAACTGTTTGCAAAACTATTTTGCCGTAAAGCTTGCCGACTAAAGGATTACAAAACCAGTCCAAGCAAATGGAAGTTACAGGATTCCTGCAGACTACCATGAGTCAAGCACATATTTATACCATTTTAGAAGGCTCTACCTCATTTACTACAGTTATTCTCTTTTCTTAAAAGAAGATCTGCTGAAAAAAGTCTTTGATAGGGTCCCTGCCCATTCTGGCAGCAAACATGATATTTAGAACTGTCCCAGTGCAGAAGACTCTCCAGACAGAATGGAGGCAATTTAACCAGCTTTTTTGCACCCTGTCTTAATGTTGTCATGCAGAAGGACAGTAAGGGGCCCTGAGGAGGCCTACTCTCTCAGCCTGTCCTCATAGAAGAGGTACTTCAGCCATCTGATGAGCTTAGTGGCATCCTCTGCTCTCCTTCTAACAGGCCAACATCTTTCTTGTGCTTGGGATCCCAAATCTGGATGCAGTACCCCAGATAGTACCCCAGGTAGGGTCTCAGAAAAGCAGACTAGAGGGGCAGAATCACCTCTCCTGATCTGCTGCTCCCACCTCTTCTGATGCAGCCCAGGACATAGCTGGTTTTCTGGACTGTAACTGCACACAGCTGGGTCATATTGAGCTTTTCATCCACCAACACTCCAAAGCCTTTCCTCCCTGGGCTACTCTCAATCCATTCCTCCAACCACCTATATTTGTACTTGGGATGGCTCTGACCCTTGCATTTGGCTTTTTTGAACCTCATAAGGTTTGCTTGCATGGGCCCACCTCTCAAGTCTGTCAAGGTCCCTCTGGATGACATCCTTTCCCCTGAGTGTGTTGAGTGTGCAGACTTGCTGAGAGCGCACTCAACCCCACTGTCCATGTCACTGAGAGAGATGTGGAACAGTTCCAGTCCCAATACTGACCCCTGAGGATGCCACTTGTCACTGCTCTCTCTACTTGGACATTGAGCCATTGACCACAATTATTTGAGTGTGACCATCCGGCCAATTCTTTATACACTGAGTACTCTATCCATCAAACCAATACCTGTTCAGTTTAGAGACAAGGACTGTACAGGACAGGGTCCAGCGCTTTCCACAAGTCCAGGTACATGACATCTGTTGCCCTTCCCTTGTCTACAATATAACCCTGTCATAGAAGGCCAGCCACCAAGTTACTCAGGTATGATTTACCTTTAGTGCAGCCATGTTGGTTGTCACCAATCACCTGATTATTTTCCATGTCTCTCAGTACAGTTTCTCTTAGCACAGAAGAAAATTCCATGATCTTGCCAGACACTGAGGTGAGACTGGCTGGCCTTTAGTTCCCTGGGCCTTCCTTATTTCCCTTTTCAAAAATGGGGCTTATATCTCACCTTTTTCAGTCAGTGGGACCTGCACCAGACTGACATGATTTCTCAAATATAATGGGCAGTAGCTTAGCCACTTTCTCAGCCTCACTTCCTCAGGACCCTCAGATGCATCTTATCAGGACCCATGGATTTGCGCACCTTCAGGTTCCTTAGATGTTCTTGAGCCTGATCTTCTCCTGCATAGGACAGTTCTTCATTTTCCCAGTCCTTGCTCTCCCCTTCTGCATCCCAGGGGCTTTGGCTGGAGCTCTTGATGCTGAAGACTGCAGCCAAAAAGTCATTGAGCACATCAGCCTTCTCCATGTCCTGCATAACCAGGTATTTCATATCCCTCCTGAAAGGAGCCACATTTTACCTGGTCTTTTATTGCTGATGTGCCTAAGGAAACTTTTTTTTTGTTACACTTGATGTCTTTGGCCAGATTTACAACTGTCAGTGCTTTAGTTTTCCTAACCATTTTCCTGGCTGTTGGGACAATTTCTTTATGTTGCTCCCAGGTTACCTTGCCCTTTTTCCATGCTCTGTAATCTACCTGTTTGTGTTTTAAATTTGTCCAGGGGCTCCTTGTTCATCCATGCAGGCCTCCTGGCATTCTTCCCTGATTTCCTCTTTGTAGGGATGCAATATGTTAGAATGCAATACTTCTTCAGCTACTATCACTGCTTAAATTAGTAGTCATCATCAGTGGATGACTGGAAACTTGTAGTGCTTGTATTTATTCTGTTTAAACCACCTAACTTCCTTTATTTTTTAAACAACTAGAACTAGTGGAAGCCAGATATACACTCTCATATACACTATAACGTAGTAGGCGACTGCATTATTTTAGTAAACGACAATATAAACAGATGTATCTTTCTTTTGCATTACTAGACTACATATAGCAAGCTATGTTTATTTACATGAGGATGTGTGTTTTGTGACTACACAGAGCAGCATAATCTCTCATATAGTTAAAAATACAAATGGTGTCTGCATTGTCTATATTTGCATGTAGACATAAGGGAGAAAGTTCAGCTGAATTTTATTTCTATTGTTTCAAGGCAGGAAGGTACTGCGGCCAAGAACATTTTTATAAACAAGTATTTTTCTCTTGCAAAAGAAAGAGCCGCCCCTTCTGCACTCCCAGTTTCCTCCAAATTTTTTCCTACTGTTATCTTTCCCTTTCCAATCAAACTATTTTCCAATTCATAAGTGTTACTCTTAGATGGACACTTTCCTTTTCCTCACTATATCCCATTATATTTCACTATTTCCCTTGTGTTATACTTCCTCTGTTTCTCTTGTCTTCAAGTCCTGAACTAAATTCTATGTTTTAGTCTGCACTCTCCTCCTAAACTTCCTCTTTGACCCCTTTTCAATAGTTTCAATCCTCTCTAGTCTTGTGGGCATGTGTAAGAGCTACCTTCTCTCCTCAATTGCCATACATCACAATCTCCATTGAAATATGCCATATGTATACTTGAGCCTGACCTCATTCTACATCTACCTAAAGAGCCTCTTGGACTTCTCATCATCAGATCAACATTAAAATCACAGTATAATAGAAATTTATCCAGTGGGACCTCCAGAGATCATCTACTTCCCAACTTTTTCCAGAAGCTGTATTCCAGCCAACGCTAGAAATCAGCTGTATCTCTTGCTAGCCAAATCTTGGAAACATCAAGGGATGGAGGTGACAGGGTCTCTTTGGGAAATTTGTCTCAGCCCTGCACTACCTCCTTCACCTCCCGGCAAAGTTCTTCCTAATGCTCAGTCTGAACCTACTGGCCACAGTCTGTGCCTGCTGCACTTTGTCATACCTTCTTACACTACTGAGAAGAGCTGGGCCCTGTAGTCTTTACAAAAGTTTTCTTCCATTGGTATAGGGTGCCATTAGATTCACTTTTCAGTTGGACTGAAGTTCAGCTCCCTCATCTTTTCCTTGTTGGTAACAAACTATTGCCATTCTGGCAGCCTTCTAGTAGCCCCACAAGTTTCTCAACATCCTTCCTGAACTTCAGAGTGCTGTGGTCTGAAACCCGGACACAGTATTTGAGGTGCACTGTCATGAACACCAAGAACACGGGGATGATAGCTTTTCTCTCCATCTTCGGGAGATGGGAAAAAAAGTCATTTCCAGAGCTAAATATTCATCTTCTCTCCACATTCCTATTACCTTCTGGCCATGCCAACATCACTAAAGACAGACAGCTTTCTTTTGCATTCCCCCATTATTTTGATTCTGTGTCTCCGATAACTTCTTGGTATTATTTTGGAGCTTTTGTCTCCTTATTAGCAAGTACACTATCAGTTCTCCAAAACCTCTCTACGTAGCAGTCATCTCCTCTTCCTTACCCCTTCTTCTTCCCACCCATTCAAAATACCACTTTTGAATGTGGGTCTTTCTTTATGCGGACTCTGTATCATTTTATTAATGTATCTTTATGCTTTCTACACATCACACTTCCCCTCATGACCATCCCTACTAAACCTTAGTCTATTTCCTTACTCTAGAGTGTTCCTCTTTCCCCTCCCTGATGTATGTCCAAGGTATAGTATTAGCACTATTACCTTTGTGTGTTAACAAAAATATGTCTTTGTGCATATTCACCTTCTACTATAATATTCACTTGGCTCATAATAAATTCATGAAAAAAAGAAACTTTAAAGAAAATGGAGGCTTGTCAATTACTATTTTGATTTTGAGCACCAAACTCTCATCACTAGCAGCAGCTGCATAAATCATCCTTCTTCATTGTTTTATTTTTATGCCCTTCAGTTACATTTGCACTCGTTGAATTTTGGAGGTAGATATCCAAAATATTAGCTGAAAGCTTCCTCAGAAAGCAAATCTTTCCCACATCCTTCCCTGCAGTTCCTCTTTAAGAGGTGTCAGCATGGCTGAGAGAATGAAGTGGCTCCACATTGTTTGCCTGAACTATTATGTGTTTAACATTTCCATAACAAAAGTGCCACTCGACTTCTCCCCGATTAATGCAGCTCGAGGGCTCTTGTCCCCCTTTAATAAAACATTGTTGAAATCATTTATTTAGAGCCCCTGGTTACTAGTGGGAGAATGACCATCTTTGTGCCAAAATATAGTGTATACAGTCCACTATTTTGTAGTAGATCATTCTGTTATTTAAGAAATTGATTAAATGGATGTCTTAGAAAGTATTTATGCTAATAGCACATTACTTATGTCATTCAGTCAACATGAGCCTTTTCAAATGTCTACCACAGCCAATGCCTCAAGTAAAATACAGTAACTTTCAACTTTACTGCTTACAAATCTGTATCTCAGACATGAAATCGTTGCTCTTCCCACTTGAAAATGTTTCCTGTTGTAGAACTACCTACTTTTCCTAGCTTGCAATGAGTGTGTTACAACAGGCAGTGTAGTGAAGTGTGTGAAGTTATTACTGCAGACAGGAACAAAATGGACCGGTGGTCTAAATTTTTTTTGGTGACATTTGAAGACTATGCAACTCAGTCACTCAAGAAGCATTTTCCATTACTCAAATGGTGACGATTTTTTTGTTCCAGTACTTCTTAGATGTGCACTTTGGCTCTTTTGGAGTACCTCTCAAACTCCTGTGTACTCAAAAGTAAAAAACCAACCAAAAATCAAGTACTAGTTTTGCATCACATTGAGATGTCTTGTTCTCTACCTGTAAAGCTGCCTGCAGCCACCTTTGCAGCCCTATCTAAGATATGCACTATAGAGGCATGTCTGTAGTGAGAGATCTGGTAGACCAACAGCTTTTAGGAGGAGTGAAGATTCTAAGTAAAATCCATCATGCTTTCCAATGTGACCATGAAAAGGCTTGGCCAAACCAGAGCTTTGCTTATGGTCATTGTAAGGTTTCATTTTATAGCAATTTTAAAGTTATGTATGCCTGTCTGTATACATTGCTGTATATTGTTGAAAATAAACAGAGACCTTATGTTATGTCCTTTGTGATTGTATACAAAAGATTTGCTGTGTGCTTGGGTGACCAGTGAAGCTTGAATCTCCCCCTATTTACTGTATGGTCACTGTCAGTTCAATGAACTGCCTCCCTTGTTCTCCACCATTGTCCCACACTCCCTTAAACATTTGTCACTGAAGTGACTCCAAAGACAAATAAACTGTCACCCAGAATTCAAACCTGGTAACTGGGAATGAAAAGGGATCTACTGGATTATTTTACATGAAATGATGCAGAGTTCCTTCTTCCCCTGAAGAGATAGCCTGGACAGGACTTCAGCAGAGAGCACTGCTAAATAGCCAGATAAATGAGAGACCTTCCTTTCCTGTGAAAAATCTCCCTGTCAGGAAAGGTGAAGTCTTTCCCTTGCTTAAATCTGTTCTTGCTACATCACTTGACATTTCAAGATTTCCACGTGTCTGAAAATCAAGCAAAATAAATACGGATTTGATGGACATCAGCATCTGCACAGGCTTATTTGGCTGGGACAAATAGCAACACGGGAAGCCATTCCTGCTGGAAATATTGCTAACTCTGACTAAACAACAAAATCCAGAGCTACCTCCTTATGGAGAGGAGCTCACAGGACAGAATCAGTTCAGCTGTATTTATTGCACAATAACTTAAATTAAAACAATCCACTTTTTCTGGAAAAGGAAGCATACAGATGAGCCTTCCCTGCCTAGTGGTGCTTGGTGTTGATTTATTCCAGGCAGATGCTTTCGACAGGAGCCTGTAAAATTAAGTCTTGAGTTTATTGTAGCAGTTAATTATCAGTCCTTTTCTAGTGCTAATGTCTTTACTCCTAAATGAAGAAAAATAAAGGCTTTTAGCTGGGACTTAATTTTTCATCAAGAACTAGTTAAATAGTCCTTGTGGGTGCTAACTGTTGACAAACTGAAACCATGTTTCTGGTCATCTGTGGAAGAAGTATTTAAGATCATCCTTACCCCACTGTGAACTCAGCACTTTGTAAAGAAAGCTGACTCTATTTACAAGTCTTACCCAACTACTCAGTCCTCCTCCTGAAGAAACAGTTTCCAGCTTTGTTTTAACAATAAGCTTACTCAACCGTTCAGATGACTTTAAAAACAAACTTCAGATCATAGCTGCACACCATAGTCACACACTTGTTTGGTATCACAACTATTTGGGGTTGGCTTATGTGTGTGCACGTGCACTTATGTGCATTTATTGCTGGGCAATGTAATCAAATTCACACCCTAAAGAAACAATAAAATAATCTCTCATTGAAATAACTAACCCAGAAGCAGGGATTTCTAATTTTGTTGATTTATACAACAGACGGATGTGGATTTGCGCTCTGTCAAGATCTGGTAAGATGAAAAAGACACTATCTTGCTAATCTGTCGCCCCCTCAGTCAAAGTTTATTTGTGGTAGCTTTTAAACTTCTGACTTGCCTTCCAATTATAGCCTTTAAAATGAAAAGCTTTAAATAAACACCATGAATAGAAGATAAATAAACTTTTTTTTTCTTTTTTTTTTTTTTTTTTNAGTCCAAACTCAAATCCCTAGAGGACTGAGCTCTCTCTTTTGTGTTAATGTTTAAAAGATTTTCCAGTGCCGGAGTTTATTCCTACTGCAAACATTTCTATTTACAAGGTCAAGTGTATCAGCACTCGACACAGCTTAAGAGTGTAATTATTTATCTAAGGGCGTTTGAGTGTAGATCAGTAGCTCTGGCAGCACACCAGGCTCCAGCATGATGCAAAGCATCTCCTAAGCACAGTATTACAAGATTTAGTAATTACTGATCCCTTCAGCGTGTTTACTTTTGCATTCTTCGTTGTGGGAGAAGGCAGGCTGAATAGCAAACTTTGCGTTTTGTTGCAGCTGCCCTGATGCATGCGCCCCTGCCCGCGCGAAGCCTTGTTCGAAGGGCTTGCCGCCTCTGTGTGATGTATTTCTCACCACTTGTTTGCACGCCTAGGAGCACTTCTACAAGCGCCAGCAAGAGCAGCGTGCCTGCAGGAAGGAAGCGCGATGCACCAGTAATTCTACACGTAGATATACAGGAGCAGCGTTCTTGCATTGCTCCACTCTCTTCTGGCACCGGCAAGTTACCATGCCAACGCATTATAAAATCAACCACTCATTTAAAGAAGTACTTTCAAAGCTGTATTTACTTCTTGCATGTAATTATCCATTAAAGTAAGAATAGCAGTAATTTACATCTATGTGAAGTATTACAGGCAGACACAGACTTTTTTTTTTTTTTTTGACTGTTTTTTGGTTTGTTTTTCTGTGGTTTGATCCCCGCCTCTCTTCCCCCACCTCCACATCTCGGGTGCTGAGAGTTCAAGTGTCCCTGGAAAACAATTTCACTGCATCCATTATTTAAAGCTCTTTCTTTACTAATTTACACGTTTAGAAAATACAAAAAAGCCATACATATTTAAAAGACAGGCCTTTTTTACGCCTTCTATAAAAATACAATGTTTAAGGCAGCTCAGAAATGCGTTTATACAATTCTAAAACGTTCATAAAGTCTCTCCAAATAAGAAAGTTAACTTTCAATCTGTAAAATACACTGTACATTTGATGTTCTAGAGAATACTTCACTTAATCACTGTTGCTGGTATCCCTTTAAACATAAAGTGAAATCTGTACCTTTTCAAAAACGAATAGCAAATGCAGCTACCTGGCAAATAGGATGTGGAATTAAAACTTTTTATTATTTTTTTAAATAAATTATCCCCAAAGCATACAATTTATAAAATTCTATATACAACGAAGAGCTACTGGTAACAAATACCAGTTTTAAATACTTTTTCTTATATAAGATTTACCAGAGGTCAGCACCCTGATATGACGAGGCAATAAAACTTTTCAGGATATTTGTACATACATGTTCTCGAGTTTAAAAGTGTCTTTCAAAGATGGCAGTGCAGAGCTCTTTTAAAACAAAAGTTGCATTGTTCAGTATAGCAAACAACTCCGAAACAATTTTTTTTTTTTAATGCGCTAGGTTACAGAGGAAGAGACGGCTGCTGGCACGCTTTTGTTATAGGGAATATGTGTGTGCAAGAGGGAGTGCTGTAAACCGCCGAATTTATTCAGTCTGCTTTTTCCCTAAATTTAATGGCAGATGTGGCGAAGGCCCCTTTTGGGCACAACTGCGTGAGGAAGAGTGAGATGCAGCTAATGATAATCAAGTTGCTGACTAACAAGTACGGCAACGCTTTGGCAGCAAGTTTGGGTTGCTCACCTCTTACTAACCTTCATGTCAAAACTCTTAAAAGACCCCCAGTACCAGCATGCCGCGACTCCCGATTTGTCCCGGGGGGCGGCTGGCGGCCTCGCCCGCAGTCTCCGTCAGCCGCTCCGCTCGCTGGTAACACGAAGGCAGGGTGGCAGTAATTGCATAGTGCACACTCGAGACCAACACCCGAAACATGAGCGGCCCCTGCGCTCGGCAACGGCTCCAGCGGCCGGCTCGCAGCGCCGGGCCGGGGGAAGGGATCGGCTTGGGGCTGCGGGAAGCAGCGGAGGCAGAGGGGGAGACGCGAGGGGACGGGACGCCAGGGCGATGGGTCGGGGAATCCGCGGCCAGAGCGCTGAAAGCCGCTCCGCGCCGAGGGGCCCCGCCGGCCGGATCCCCGGCCGCCGCGGGAGGGCTCGACTAGAGGCCCGCGGCGGCTCGGCGCGGGGGGCCTGGCCCGGCCCGGCCCGGCGAAGGGGATGGGGAGGGAGGCAGTGATGGAGGGAGGCAGCGATGGGAAAGCAGGCAGGGAGGAGTGCCGCAAGGGAGGGATGCTAGAGCCGTGGCAGCAGCGGCACCAAGATGGAGGCGAGCAGCGCCCCGGCCGCCCCGGCGGGCCGGCCGGCGTTATCTGCCTGCACGGGGAAGCCGGGCTCGGCGCCCGCATTGTCCTCCACGTCGTCCCTCCCCTTCTGGCTCGGCTCCTCCTCGTAGTCCTCGTCGTAGTACTCCTCCAGGCCGCCGTCCGAGCCGCCGCTGCTGCCCGCGCCGTTGCCGCCCATGTCGGGGCCGAAGCAGAGGCGGGCCATGTTCTCCTTGACCGACTCGCAGATGGGCCGCTCCAGCCCGTCGCAGACGCAGTCGTTGAGCAGCACGGCCTTGGGCACGGCCAGCATGTCCTCGATGACGGCGCGACACTCGGGTGTGCAGCGCAGCCCGTTGAACAGCTTCCCGCAGTAGGTCATGTAGCGGTTCAGCGCCAGGCTGCAGCGGCTATCCCAGTCGCAGCGCCGCCGCGCCTCCGTGCAGCCCATGACGCCGGGGCCGCCGGGACCGGGGCCGCCGGGGCCGCCGCCCGCGGGGCTGCTGGTGCGAGGCAGGCAGGGCTCGATGGCGCGCTTGGTGGCGCGGCAGTTCTCGTCCTGCGCGCAGTCGCAGTCCTCCAGCGCCGGGCCACGCCGGGTGTGGTTGAGCTGGATGAGCGCTGCGATGCAGTGGCTGGGGCACCGCCGCCTGGACGAGGCGGCCGCGCCGGCAGCGCCTGCCGGGCCGTCTCCGCCGCCCGCCGCCGGCGGCTGCTGCTGCAGGAGCACCGGGGCGCACGCCTCGGCGTACTGGTTGTACGCGTAGCTGCACTCGGGCTCCCCCTGACACTGCAGCACCGCCTGCCAGCAGATCAGCCGCCGGCCCTGCACCAGCGAGCCCCGAGGCGGCCACACGGCGCCCAGCGCCGCCGCCAAACACAGCCAGGCGGCCGCCCGCGGCCAGCGCGGGCCGCCGCCGCCGCCTCCGTGCCGAGCGGGCGAGAGGGCCACCATCGCGGACGGGGGTAGTGGCTGCAGCCGCGGGCGAGCTGGGAAGAGGCGCTGGTAGACGAGGAGGAGGAGGAGAAAGAGCTGCCGCCCGTGGAAAAGTTTCCAAAACTCCCGCCGGCAGTGTGCATGAGGTCTCCTCGCATCAATCCATGCGCGCCGGGCTCGGGGCACTCCAGCCCCCGAGAGCTAAAGTCGGCGGGGCCGCGGTACAAAGCAGGCGCCCGGGGGCCTTCCCGTGTCCCCCACCCGCTGCTCCGGGCTCGGCGAGGTGGCGGCGAAGGTGCCCGGAGAGGTGCGGGAAGTCAGTGCAAACAGGGGCTCGGACGACAGCGGATCCGTAGTGCGCTCGGGGAATCGCAGACTGCGCCAGGAGAGCTCATGGTGTTGTACTGCTCTTCATGCAGATCCGTCTCTTTTTTTTTCCCCCCCCACAAAATAAATGCCCAGCTGCTGCTGCTGCCTCTACGGGAGCTTTTAACTCTCCGCTCGCAGCATCTCTGCACATGCCAGCCGCTCCGATGCCATTCACAGTCCCGGCTCCGCTCACTCCCTCTCGGTACGGATCGCGCTTTCGGGTGGCGCGGAGAAGAAACGTCTTTCCCCGCTGCCAAGACGAGTGCACGGGGAAAGAAGAGGCAGCCTTCGCGGTCTCTTTCTCTCTGGGCGACTGATGCTGCTTCTGTTGTCAACAAGCCCTGCAAGCTGCTCAATGGATCCGTCTGTGGATCTTTTTTTCTTTGCAAGGCTTTAAATACAAAAGTGCCCTCCGAGCAGCAGCAACGTGCTCTGATTAGGCTTCATTATGCATGCATGGAAAAGCAAACAAACAAAAAAAATTAGCAACGCTTCTTCTTTTACACAACCCCCCCACCCTGCGCTTTCTCGCTCTCTTTCTCCCTTTCTCCACTTTTTCTCCCTTCGCTCGGCCCCCTTTCCCTGCCTCGCCACTTGCCATTGGTCCAGCCTGTTGTTGAAACCTTTTTTTTTCTTTTTTTCTTTTTTTTTTTTTTTNTTCTTTTTTTTTTTTTTCTTTCCCCTCCTTCTCTTTACGATGTGCTGGAGGGAGGGAAGGAGAGAGGGGGGCTGGAGGGCAGCTCACATTCAAAGCTTGAAAGGAAAGGCTTAAGGAGAGTGACAGCCCCCCGAGGAGCCCCTCCTCCCGTTAAGGCGGCGCGGCGGCCGGGCGGGAGGCGCGGAGTGGCGGCGGCGCGGGCTGGCGCTGCGGGACCGGCCGGGCGCTGGCGGAGCTGGGCAGCAGCGGCGGCGGCCGCGGGGTGCTCGGCAGCACCGCACCGGGACCGCGCGGCGCGGGTCTCCGCGCCGGTACTGCAGGCATCGCGGTCTCAACAAGTCCTGCTCCCAGCCAAGCGAGGGAAAAACAAACTCTCTAGCTCAAGTGTCCCCAAACTTCCCAGTCATTCAAGTGAGGATAGAGCTGCTACCAGAACGGTAGGCAGGATTAGGCTCAGAGCGGGACCGACTTTGTTCTTACAGAAGTAGAAACGGAGGTCCTGGTTTCAGTGTGCTAGTACTCTTCCGGAGAGCCAAGCTCACTTCTAGTGGTGTAGTGCTACCATGTAAGTCCTCCTTTGCTGTACTTTCAGTATTAGAACTTTCCACTTGCCGCATGCCCCACCGATTTTGAAGACGTACAACTCAGTTTCTCGCCTGAGATTTTGTGGACGGTTTTAAGACACTGACTGACGAGGGTGCCCGTTGGCAGAAATACAGTAGATCCCAGTATAGTTCTTTGATATTTGATCTACCGACTTGTAAAGTTTTTAAAAATCTGTTAAGTTTTAATTGAAAGCAAAATGCCTTGCTGGAATCCTGTCTTCTTGTTACACTTTCCATTTATAAGGAAGTAGAAACAAAAATAATAAGGCGCAAGGAGAAGAGCATAACAAATTAAGTAGTCCTGCATTTACCCACCGCCTTTCGTTTCAGTGCTACCTTAATTCCAGAGCAACATCGTCTCCAACCACAAGGGGCATCGGTATCTGCTGCCTGTCAAAACTGGCGCTTTTTTCACCCTGAGATTTTCAACTCCATCTGTCACAAAAATTGGGACAAAATCTATTTTCCAGAAACTCGGGGATTTTGGAATCCCATGTGGTGTGGGTTCATGTCTGTCTCAAAGTGTGTAGACTGTGGAATGGTGGTGTGGTGTGTGGCTGGGAGTCAGCATGATTGATGGGTTGAGAAGCATTCTTAAGGGCTTGCTCCGTTGTCGTCAGTTTTGCAAGCGGTTTGTGTTTCTCCTTCAGTATATTTTTTTCCTATTATTGTGTAAAAGCCGTGTTTTTAAATTTGCAAAAGGTGTGTTTAGAAACCCTGCCTCCATCCACGTAGTTTAGAGCTTTTTCTTTTAATTCTTGCTGAATACTAGTATTAAAAATGCCAGATGCCATTCGGGCAGGTTGTAGTAAATGTACATTGCTATCTACACTGGGACCATTCATGTGTTGCTTTGTTGCCCTACTATCTGGTCATACTGTTGGAAATCAGCTAGTTTGGGGTTTCTCTGTTGGAGATGACATGGCAGGTGCTGCACTTACTAGTTCCTAGGGAAGATGCCCCACGGTGCCATTGGAGGGAAGAGGGCCTGGATGCTGGGATGTTCCAGACAGAAGAGAGTCTGAGAGAGGGGATTGCAGTGGAGCAGAATCGTAGCTTGGGGCCTCCTGAGCTTCCTGACCACGGGAGAGAGGAGTCCCAGTGGGGCCGCCTTCTACAGCCAGCCGCCGGGTGATGAGCTCTGCCCCCTCCCAGCTCCTGCCTTCGTTTGCAAAATCCATCCAGCTCGACTGTGCTTCATTTCTGGAGCAGAAGGCAGGCTGTTTACTCTGTGAGGAAAGGCAGCAGCTGAACTTCGGGCCTCCCAGGAGGGGGAGTAGAGGAGCCTTCAGTGCTGGCCTTACGCCCTTGTGTGGCTGGGAAGAGGCTGCTATGCTGCTGCCAGAGCAGGAGGAGGATCAGTGCCTGGTCCCACTAGTGCTGACAGACGTCCCTGGCTGGACTGTTCATTGAGCGGCAGGGCGTGGCATCAAACATCACATTATTCATAGGTAGAAATTTTCACATGCAGCTTTTAGTTAAAGAAATGGGTATTTTATACAGTGATAATAATAATGGAAATGTTGACTTTGAAGTTTGAAATTACGTTCAGTATCATACAACTGACAAAAATTTTAACAGAAAATAGGTGGATTCTTCAATTACCACAACTTTTGGCTGTCTAAAATATGATAATCTACATTCAGGGTTATATATTGTCAGTAAATTAACTTATTAAAATGGTTTAAAACATTTTTTCTGTACTGTCTTTATTTAATCAGCATTTGAATTCTGTCTGTATTTGTAACTACAATTTTGGGTGAGGACTTCGGCGCTCACAGTGCTCTGTTGGAGGAAAGAAATCTTCTCTTGTGTGGACCTAAACCTAGAGAAATTCTCTGGCCTGACTTTGATTCATTTTTTTTCACATCCAGAGTGATATTGTGAAATTCAACTTTTCAATTTTCAGAGTAGCTATAAAAGTAATATGGAAGGCAGTTTTTGCTCTGTTTCATAAAGCACCAAATCAGACAATACATTCCACAACTTGACACTAGAATAAGACCTGGTACCTTCCTGAATTCTCACGTGGTAGGTTTTTCTATGCCATCCTTTTCAGTCTCAGCAATTATTCCAGCATTCCAAATTACAATAGAGTAACTGTCATCCAGCACTAGGGGTCATTTTGGCAACCAGAAAAAAAAGTGTGTATGTGATCTGGATTTTTTGGAAAGACTCCTGGGCACCTTTCTGTCCCAATCCTGATGTCTTTTCCCTTTTTTTTTAATTTCACACCTTTTCCTAATGGATCTCCTTTCCAAATCGTGTTTTCTTTAGCTCTTTCTTTCACCTATTTTACATCAAGAGTGTTTAGAAAATAAGAAAATCAAGTAGACACCATACCAGTTCATATTAAAATTTAGAAGTTTACATTCAACTGAAAATACATGGCCAGTATATGTGGTTAATTCCTCTCAAATTATTTTAAAGCACATTTTTATTGGCTTATATTTTTTTTTTTTTCATTTTAAGAGATTCACAATTGCCATTAAAATTTCTGGCAGGTGTACTGGGAATTAATTTGCTGATACAATTTCAGTATCTGCATCTGGTAATACCTTAAATATGTGCCTGATAGGGATACACAGAGAGCAGTTTTTCTTCTCGAAGAAGGGACTTAATTGTGTAGTAATACTAGACTTCACCTGTCAGTGAAAGACAGAAACTCTGTCAATAGTCCTCAGAACCCGGGTATCATGGTGAATGGGGTCATGGTAGGCAGCAAAAGTCCTGCTTCTTACACCAACATTCATCCTGTAGACATGGCCCAGTAAGGTGTCACTCACAATAGCCTGTGCGGATGACTGAATATGGACATGTGCGTACAGCTGAGTTCTCAGATTTGGTGTACCTTCAGAGACCCATAAATAATGTTTGCATTCTAAAGTTACAGAAAAAACTTTGTGACTTACCAGATTCCAAGAACAAACTGAGGGCAAAGGAATGAATATAATGCCTTCAAGTGGTGCCTATTTCAATAGAGAAGAGAGAGTGAAGGCATCTAAATTAGGTTTGCTCTCCAGATCTGGAGTAGTTTATCTTTCTATTGTCTCTGCAGGACTGTTTGGGACATTCATGTCTTGAATTAGCTACCTAAACTAGGTGGAATTCTACCCAAAATAGTGACTTCTTTACTAGAATGTGCATGACGCCCCAGTGTGACCATGCCTTCTCTTCTTGATTTGGTCAGAAAAAAAAAAATGAACAGGAGGATAGTAAGTAATTGTATTTACCAACAGTTGATTTGAAGCTTATATTTGCTGAGACTACTAAATTTCACGCTTAGGATCAGACATTGTTCTGTTGGCTATACATTTTTGAGGTTGTCTTTGCCAGTGCAAAGTCTCATGAACATTACAATATTATGAGGCCTGCAAATATGCTGTGATGGTTAACTGCACACACAGAGTTACAGAATGGTTTGGGTGGGAAGGGAGCTTTAAAGGCCATCTATGATGATGCCATAAAAGTGTCCCTCATATTGCAAAGTCATAACTACAGGTCCCACAACAGATGCACAAATAGTGCATGAACTGGTTGCAATCAAAAGAGCCAGCTGGATTCATGAATAGCATAGTTCATTGAGTGCAGCGTATGAGATTCTCTTGAATGGCTGGTGACAATGCATTACCTGCAGAGTAGCTGTATATAGCAGTAACAATGTCATTGCAATCACAAGCCTAATATCAGGGTCAACACTCAGCAGATTTGAGGATGTAGGGCTTATGAAAAGATTTCCCTTCTGGGGAGAGCAAGGAGAGCAAATCCATCAATCTGTCCCTGCAATTTCACACTGAAATCTCATTCCCTGATTAGATGCAGAATTGGAGTACATTTTGTAACCACTACTGCGTGAAGTGCTGTGGATGGCACTGTGGTTAAGCCTTTCATTGTTTGTGGGCACATTGTATGGAATATTTCTTTGGAGGAGCTGTAATTAGTTTCTATGAAATATTTCTGGGTATCAAGTTGAGAATAAGACTGTGCAGACTACACCTCACTCCACATTCCCCCCTGTCCCACCATGCCATGACAACACAAACCACAAGACTTCCACCTGATTTCTGCACGTGCATCAAAGGCCCCATTGCATATTAAGCTATACCAACATCTGCCTGTGATGGGGTTAGAACTAGAGATGATATTTAAGGTTCTTTCCCACTCGAAGCATTTTATGACAGGATGTGATCTAGTTCCAAACACCTTGCAGTGAGCAGAGAGAGACATCTTCAGGTGTATCAGGTTGCTCAAACCCTCATGCAATCTGACCTTGACTGTTTTCAGGGATGGGGCATCCATCATCTCTCTGAACAACTTCTTCCATTGTTTTATCACCCTCAAAATTTCTTCCTTGTATTTAGTCTGAATCTACCCTCTTCTAGTTCAAAACCATTACCCTTGTCCTTTTGCTACAGGCCCTACTAACAGATTTGTCCCCATGTTTCTTGTGACCCCCTTTTAGGCTCTGGAAGACCACAATAAAGTCTCCTTGAAGTCTTCTCCAGCCTGAACAGCTCCAACTGTTTTGGTCTGTCCTCATAGGAGACATGCTTCAGTCCTCTGATCATTTTTGTGGCCTCCCTCTGGTCCTGCTCCATCAGGTCCATGTCTCTCCTGTGCTAAGGACCCCAGATCTAGACACAGCTCTCCAGGTCGGGTGCAAATGCACATTCACAGTTACACAATCACAGAATATTCTGAGTTGGAAGGGACCCACAAGGACCACTGGATCCAGCTCTTAAGTAGATGTCCCATAGAGGTATTGAACCCACTACCTTGGTGTTGTTAGCACCAGGCTGTAACCAATTGGTTCATGTCTGGCCTGCCATCCAGCAGTACCTATAAGTCCCTCCCATCAGGGCTGCTCTCCATTTGTTCATCCTCAGGCCTGTGTTGATATCAAGGGTTGCCCTGACACAGGTGCAGCACCTTGCCCTTGTTGAACCATTGGCCCACTTCTAGAGCTTGTCTAGGTCTCTCTGGGTGGGGTCCTGTCCTTCAGGTGTGTCAATAGCACCACTCAGCTTGGTGTCACCTGCAGACTCGTTGAGGGTGCACTTGATCTATTTGTCTATGTCACTGATATTAAGCAATCCTGGTGCCAATATGGACCCCTAAGGCAGCCACTTGCCACTGATCTCCATTCAGATACTGAGCCATTGACCACTACCCTCTGGATACAACCATCCAGCCAGTTCCTTATCCACCAAACAGATGACCCATCAAATCCTTCTCTCTCCAGTTTAGAGAGAAGGATGAGGTGGACCATGGCAAAGGTCTTACAGAAGTCCATATAGATGACATCCATGGCCCTTCCTTTGTCCACTGATGTAGTCAGTCCATCATAGAAGGCCACTGGGTGGGTCAGAGAGCCCTTGCCTTTGGTTAAGCTTTTCTGGCTGTCTTGAATGACCTGCTAAAGCACAGTGTCTAGGAGGAACTGTCCTATGACCTTCCCAGGCACAGAGGGGAGGCTGACAGTTTGTAGGCTGACAGACTTTCTACCCTTTTAGGTTGGTTACAATGTTTCCCCTTTTCCAGTCACCTGGGCATTCACCTGACTGATATCAGTTTTCACATATCAAGGAGAGTGTCTTGCCAGCTAGATCAGCCAATTCTCTCAGGAGTTTGGGATGCATTTAATCAGGTCCCATAGAATAAGTACATTAGTATGTATGTTCAAGTTCTCTTACTGTGGGAGGGACTTTGCTTCCCAGTTACCTACCTTGAGATCCATCCACTCATGAGGATACACAAGTTTGCCTGAAATAGGTTTTTAATCCACTGTCCCCTTTTTTAATATGCCTTTTGCATTTATAATATTTACTTAAAAATTGAGTAGCATCCTTGTAAAGTTGGGGGTTGTTATTTATATATGAAATAGTAAGGATCATTGAGAGATTTACCCAGTGCATCCAGTAAAGTAAACATGGAAGTATTGCACAATACAGTGTTGCTGGACTTCTTTTTTGAACTCTCTTCTAATCTAAACTACAAACTGGACCACACATGCTGTTAAAACAAATTTAAGTAGGACATCAACCCTTTTTTGGTCATAAGAAAGGCAAAAGTAATGGTGAGGCCAACTGATTCCTGGTCACCTGTTAAGCCAATTAGAGACAGGTTTTGAATAACCATATTCTATGAAGGTGAGTATGAACCATACACACTGTCAATATGTGCAATAGGATAGTCGGGTCTTCCCCTTCATCCTCTCTGCCCCACACACAGCCTCCTCCTTTGTGATTGCCTCCAGTAGGCAATGTGATTTGGACTTAGAATACTATATGAGAGTTGTGCTAAGATAAGAACACCGGGTGGGAATTTCAGGAGGAACTGTCTGGATGCTCACACAGTGAATGCATTCTAGAGATGGAGAAGCTGTGGTGATCAAGGCTGACTTGGTTTCACGTCAGCCTGCAAAAGGGTATGATGTGCTGATGGAGCTGGGCAAAATAGTTTTCCAAGGCTGCAGTCAGCTTCTGGGTGGATCTCCTCCCCGGCAGGGATGCCTGCTTTTACATCCATCCTGAGGACGAGGAAATACTTTTGGAAGGGTGAGTAAAAGTGCTAAAACCTAACTACATATGGAGATAAAATTCTAAAGTAACTGCATAGGCGCTTTGTTGCTTTGCAATTGTACATTCTGTAAGGCCAAAGACTGTAAACCCGTACATTTCTAGCTGAACCTGCTTATATTATAACCCTTAAGACATGGTTATATTATATACCTCACTGACTCTACTTAGATAGTGTATTAGCAATAAATCTAATTATGATCATCCACAAAATCAGTATCATATTTCTTATGCCTGACCAAGAGTCTACTACTCTTCCATGTCAAACCAATCTCAACCATTACAGTTTTATGGGAATTCTTTAGTGGACATGTCAACATACACACACACACACACACANCACACACACACAGAAGCACTTAGGGTTTTTGTTTGTTGGATTGTTTTGGTTTGTTAACCTTTTTACTTTAATTTTTTTCAAATGCTTACAACTACCCAGAAGCAGCTAATAGGTTTGTGTTTCATTTTCTGGGTACGCTTCTTTGAAATTTGTATAATACAAACTTGTAAGAAATCAGAAATTCTGAGCGTTTGTAGAGGTTAAGCATGAAGATATGAGTAATTTTGTGGGTAAGCAGAGTTCCACTCAATATGGACAAAAAGAAGATGGAAAAAATAAGAGCAGTGGTTTCATTTCTTTGTCATTTCAGATTATACCAACACAAGTATAGCATGTACTCTGTAAAGGTAACACCTAATTTGGTCTCCTCCTTCTACTCCCAAATTCAATTTCTGTATTAGAATTTGAAGTTTACTGTAGTGAAACATGCCATTCAGAAATATATCCTTAGCATGTTCAATTTAGTAGCTGTCCTTGATGTATCTTGTGATGATATTTGCCTACAGCATTGTTTACACACAAAAGTAGCTGTGATTAAAATAAAATCGTCTTTCAAAACAATTTGATTAAAGCAATAAAAATGTAATTCAACATAAATTGGGAGTTAGCAAACAGACTTTGGGTGTTTTCCAGTAGGTCTCTTTAAGCACAGCTGGCTTCATATAATCAAGAAATGGTGATGTCTTTATTGAGTTGACCTGCTATAAAAGAGTGTCAGACTTGTTTATTACACCTTCTTAGAAGAATTTAATTCTTTCATTCTACTGAACAAAATGTATTTAGACTAAATATTGTGCTAAACATGAAGTAGGCATGCAAATATTTCAGAGTCCTGACCCAGATTACCAATTCAAATAAATCAATGTTACTCAACAAATAAACTAAGTGTGCTCAGGCAAGGATTTGCTTTGATTTAACTAGGTCTTTTAAAAGGCAGTTATGGTTAATCAGTGTAACTTTTGATACGGTCAGCAGCCTGCACTCCCTTAAGTCCGTTTGATTGTTTGCTTGAAATATCAGAGGAGAAGAATGAATTAAGGTGGATTTCTATATGGAGGGAAATAGCACAGATAATTAGCAGATTTTATTACAGGAAGAGCAGCTATATTCATGCAGGTACATGTATCTTTCTTTCTACACGTCACCTAAAATTAAAATATGTCAAAAGAGTTAGTAGAATTCTACTCCGTACCTCTACCACCCCCTTAGCAGTGGTGTCTGAATACTGGGATGAAAGAAAAATCCCAGTCTTTGTCTTAAAAGTTTAATTTGCAAAAGTGATGAATGATACAATTACTTCCTTATTAGAGGAACAGTCTGAAACACTTCCAGACAGCCTGATTTTCAGAATATGCTGCACACTTAAGCTTTGAAAATCAGATTTTCTAATTTGACATTCAAGCAAGAATCATTCACAGTCATGGATAGCTTTGAAAACATATCTCCTTTCTGCAGCTAACAAAAATTAAGGGCTTCAGAGATGATAGAGAAATACAGTCAGTCATAAACTTGTTACTGTGCCAATAACAAGCATTAAAGTATTGAGGTGGGAGATCTCCATAGCAACATCACATAATAGCTGTGGCTTTCTTTTCAGGTGAATTATTAAATGTGTTCCTTTTTTGGTTGTATCAAAATAGACTGAGCCACTAGCTCTTTGCAGTTGTGTGGCAAATGAGTATTTTGTTCTTCCTACAAATAGCAATCATTCTGTGTGTTCATTGAACATGAGATCTTTCTGCTTGCCTGAGGTGCCTGGTCTTTTCAAAGTTCTGCAATAGGTATAGATCAGCTCTAGGGTGACTGTATATATGAGACTAAAGTTGTTATTTTGGGGAAATGGTTAGCAACAGTGGTGCTCTGGAGATTTCCCAAACTCTTGGAACTAAGTTGTATGCTAGCATCATGCTGTTTTCTGGAGCCAGACCCAATATCCATGCCTGGGTAGCCCAAACATGTCCAGAGACTTACAGATATTACAAATTAGAGATGGAAAAGAAGTTTCAGAACATTCTTCATTCCTATTGCAAGATTATGCATTCAGTGTGATATTAGTGATTGTGTTAAATTTTTCAGTAGTTTATTTTGATCTATTTTTAAATGTCCTACATGATAAGTTAAGGGGCGTCTATCACTTTCTTTCAAAAGATTTCTTCGTTTGGAATAATCTCTTACCTGTGATATAAATTTACCAACTTTAGATATGATTGTTCACTGCTATATTTCCTTTTCCCACCCAGGTATCTCTCTGAAAGTATTAATTCCCGTGGAATTCATAGAATTAATTACTAGGGTAATGATTGGCGTGATACTCATGCCACTTCATTAAACCACATCTCTTTGTGTAGCACTGTCTAGTTACTTTTATTGAATGTGTGTATTCAGACCTTATACTGAGCTGAAGCAAACTAGGGTTAGGATTTAGTATAACAGCATTGCAAATATTCTTGTAAAATCAAGTTAATAGCATTTGAATTTGCTTCATTCTGCTCTAACATCAACTTCATGCATTCACTCCACAAATCCTTTTAGTATCTGTTTCTTTCTGTTGTTTGCAGCTTTTACTCCATTCTGGATACCCTACTTGTGCTTATGGCTACAAGAAGTTACATAAAAACCTAGAAAGAGTGGACAAGATACTTCCTAAATTGAGATTGTCTTACAAGCCGTACAAGTTTACACTGTCTTTGCTTTCCACTTTTGGCATTTGCTTCTTTAAATTTAGCTGTAAAAGAGAGAAAATTCCCCATTATCTGCCTGCCTCTTTATTAAGATCCAAGTTGGTTTTCTTCCAGCAGAAATATGAGTTAAGTCCATAGGAGGCTTTTGTTATATTTGTTTCATAGCAGTGGGAAGATGCCATAGACTTGCTGTAGAGTTGAGGTTTTGCAATACACCCATGGTACTTCTTTTGGGACTGCAAGGCTAGTCTTGCTTTAAAACTTTTTATAATAACCTGTTCAAGGGATGTCTGTATTTCATTGTTGGTTTTAACCTAAATTTAATCTAACTGATAACTAATAACTGCATTAGACATTGGGGATTTTTGACAGAAAAGTGGGATCATTAACAGACCACTCTTTTTGGGTTGTGAATTTCAGCATGTTATTTATCCTCAACTCTAGTGAATTTTTGCACACTGAAAAGTTTGGCAGTGTGTTCTGATGTGGAGAATCTGATGCTCACTGCAAGACAGTGAATTGCCTCAAAGTGAGATCAAAGGATCATACATGCATGTAGCTAGAACTAGTCCTTTAAATATTTTCACCATTCTTTGTTCCACTAAGGAATGGTTACATCTTTGTGATAACATCTTTATACTTAATTTCCCTATGCCTACATTTTTTCCCCTGGCATTTTTCCCACTCAGACATTTTCTTTTTCCCTCTTATTTTTCAGTCCCTGCTCACATTTAGGAAAAAAAAAGCAAAGGAGAGGTCTTCTACTTGCCCATATTTACTGATACTGCTATGGCCTCTCCAGCTGCCTTTTACCAACTTTCTTAACTCAATTTCCCTTTACAGAACCATTTATTAAAGGTAAAACATTGTACAAGCGGATGCCTAGATATAGTTGTGTGAGAATTTTTCAGGATCATTTGGGTGGCCATCCTGAAATCTTTCTGTGGATTTGGGAATGTTCCAGAAACCAGAAGTCACAACCAGGTGGAAAATTGTAGCCTGAATGACACACTACAGATGTGCATGGCTCAGAGCAGATAGTTCAGAGAAAGCCATTTGAATGAATCCACATGAAGTGTTTAGTGAATTATTAAAGAATGTGGCAAAATTTAAGTTTGCTTGCACATCATTTGAGAACAGAAAATGGGTCCAAAACTGTCAAACAAGAAGCTTGTTGTGAACAGTTCAGGCAGTATTAGGCTTCTTTTAGGTGGAATGTGACCCTGCTAACCCTGAAGTGTGAGTTAGACCTTTGATGTTCAAGGGGATTCCAAATTAGGCAGACATAGTTCATCCAGGCTGAGACAGTAGCATGTAAGTGCCTGGTGCAAACTCTCTCTTCAGTCGAACCAGGCCTGGTTTGTAACCATGCTTGAAATATGCAAGATCTAGTAAAATAATTTGAAGAAGCAGTCAAGAGTTANAAAAATAAAAAAAAAAAAAAAAGAAAAAAAAAAGAAAAAAAAAGGAGATAGAAGGAAAGAAAATGGAGGAGAAATGGTAAACTCAGGGAAGAGAAATTGAACATTTCTCCTCCTGTCTTCCTTGTTTTTGAACAAGTAATTAGCACGGATTGAACTTTCATTTTCATCATTATCATGTTCACTTTTATTGTGGTGGATGGCTTAGCAATGAATAAAACACCTTTGGGTTTTTGCATATATGGACTGGACAGCTTAGCAAAAGAGAGCAAGTGGAGTTTATTTCAGAAAACTTGAATATTGTGGGGAAAATGTTCTGATCAAAGGTGAAAAGCATCATAATTTTTCTCCACTTTAGGCCTTTCAGATTCAGTGTAATCCCAGTAATGTTCATGACTGCAGGATGTCTCTGGATGGGAGAATTTCCACTATATAAGCACTATATATTTCCACTATATATAATAAATAAGTTAACGGTATCAGACTACACATCTGAAAAGGCACAGAGAATACAAGTTTCATTTCTTCTGAAACAGGTAGTCATTTATTGTCAATATGGATGAAAATCACTCCTGTACAAATAGCCAGAAAAAAAGTCCTGTGTATCCTCCTCCCAGAACTACAGCTGAAGTGCTTAAACTGAGCAGATTTAGGATTGAAGAGGAGTTTCTATGTAGTCCATGTATGTCCAGAAAGATTTTATTGAAGGAATCAGGTCTTTGTCCCTAAGAAAAACTAGTGGAGGTGGGTTTTGTTCATTGAACCTGCCCTGAAAATAGTAAAGGGAAAACTCTTTTCTACATTGGCAATGTTGTAGTGAAAATCTAGTTGCAGCTGTGTAGAGTCATAGGAACCATTTTCATCAGCAAGTATTGTCTTGCAATTTGGGTCAATATTTCCCCAGGAATGTAAAGCTATTAGCTTACATCCCTGTAAGCTTTCTCCCCATGAATAGCACTGGATTATTTTTATGTGCCATTGATTTTTTTAAAATTGGAATATATTAAGCAACACTAGATTCAGTAAAAGAAAATAATTAAGAGCTGCTTTGTATTTGACAAAAATAAAAATGTATGGTATTTTTTCCCTCAAAAATCCAAATTATTGAAATGTAGTGTTGTTTAGGAGGACAGAACCTTCCCTTTAATTCAGCATAAGTGGTAGCGTACAAAGTCATTTATTTAGAAAGAGGGTAATTTCCTGTACTTTACTAAATCTTGTTTTGTAAAGGTAGGAAAAACAGAAATATCAGAAAGCCTTCTATGATATATAATGCATACTGTGTTTTCTGAACGGTCGAGAACACAGTTCTCTCAGTGCCCTTTCCTTGCTCTCAACCCTAAGTGTTCATATTCAACTGCTGCTCTTATCTTACGGCTTATCTGTGGAATGAACTAGTCCTGTTCCAGGAACAAATTCTTGTGCTGGATAAGGTCAAGTAAAATAAGGTTTTGGTGACCAAATTTTAATCTTTCTTCATTGTAGATCATGAGAAAGTGTACTGATTTTCATCAGTGAGAATCCTTAATTGGATCCCAGGTCTCCAGTGATTGCTTTGTAGTGTCATAAATCATCTGTGGTCCACTTTTGAGGTCACAGAAACATCTTTGTATGTTAGGTTCTGTTGTGGTTCTCTCTCTGAATTTGGCTTTATATAATTATAACAGAATAACATGCTTTGGGCACTTTTCATTTTTTTGTCCTGTAAGAGGCTAATAAACCATTAAGGCTGTTTTATAACATGGTGAGTGCTATTTTGCAGTGTTTCATTAGCCACAAATCCACAACTCACCTTCAGGAATTCCGGATGACAGACTAAAGGTATTTTTGCAGCTGTTCTATGGGACCTCATGAAAGTCTTGTTCCCGTTAAAGAGGAAAAAAAAAAAAAACCAACCCTGACCTTTTTATAAATCAGTCCTTTTGACAGGCCTCTATAAAACAAGAAGACTCATCTCTGCTAAATCTAAGTACTGACCATTTTATCCATATGCCTGTGGATAGTTCAAATATCATCTCTCTTGTATTTTTTCTGTGGGATTGAATGAAGTGAACTCCTTCAAATAGGATATAATATGCTCCAAAATGCTTTGAATGGCTGTTCACTTAATAAAACATCGCCTAAAGCAATACTATCTTCTGACTATTATATGGTGTTTCATGAGTTGACTTTTAAATTGAATTCCCTGCCATCTTTATGTACCAGAGAACATCTTGAAAAAATCAAGCTACAAATAGTGACTGTTTTCTAAAGGTCAAAGAAATTGTAAGGGGAAAAAAAAAAAAAAAGAAAGTATTTTCTGAAAAGAAATATTCAGGAAGCCCTGAATATTTATATACTGATATCATCTTTAGACCTCCAGGGTGTTTCAGAGTACAGACAGCTACAGTTTTTAATAAAAATGTTTTCCAAATGGAATTTCATTTCTCTTTTCAGATATATAAAAAAAGATTAGTTTCCCAACTCATACTTCTTTGTTTGAGTTTTGATAGTTAATGTTTGGTTCTTTTCCAAAACAATTTTCTGTCCATTTTAAAAGTGCTACGGCTTGGAATATAGAACTGCCAAGGACTGTTTGGTAAAACATATGCTAAAGACTTGCCTGCAAGGTAGTGAAAGGGGATAGATGATTCATTTGAAGTTATCTCTGTTTGCATGACAATGTTTTAGTATGTATTAGCTGGTGAGAAAATGCTTGTTCTATACTGCTGTTTAAAAAGTGCAGTTTACTCAGTTTTAGGTTAGTGTGCAGATGACTGTTTGTTCATCTGTTCTGAATACTTCTGTGACAGTCCTCCGATTTTTCAACCTTACCTGGATGTGCCAGCATCTACTGTTCTTGTCATGGTGATGAGATACCATGTATCTGTTAAAGTGGTGGCCTTGCTCAGCATCAGCCTATTTGCATCTCGCACTGTATCTCTGTACCATATTTTCCATGGCTGAGACATAAGAGGAACTTCTTCTGTTTGCCATCTGGGAAAAACTGTAAGATCATTGACAGGAAATATTTCCAAAAACATAATTAATGGATTTGGACAGTCATCCAAAGGTCTGTGGAATGCAATGGTAAATCTTTCTCTAAAGAATACAAAGGTCAGGTGTAAGGTAAAGAAGCAAAGAATATGAAGTCCTTGAATAATATCCAATGCAAACAGATGCAGGTATAACCCTGTCTTGGCCTTTAGTAACCTGGCAAGAATTGGTCAGTGATGTGATGAGTGTGAGACAAGACAGCAACCAAGTGGTAATGCAATGCACACAGCAATAGTCTCATAGGTCATCCTCGCCGTTCAGGTCAGCTCTCTTATCATGGGCAGTAAGAAGCTGGATTTTCAAATGTAAGCAGCCATGTGTTTCTGCATTTCTACTGGGGAGTTTCTCCTGTGCTCACATGGGTGGACTGTGGGCTTGGTAGTTGGCACGGGAGCTGTCTTGTACAACCAAAGGTGTATGGTAATCATCATTTAGGCACAGTTGCTATCGTCATAAAATTAAGATTTTGTCTGTGTTGGCTGGACACAATGGCAAGCAAAACAAGATGAGTTGTAAGACGTCATAACTTGTGGAGGATTTATGAATTTGAATTCTGTCACACACACTGTCAGTTGTGTTTGTCTTCCCTTGTCCATAATGACTGGGCAGGCAAAACCCCAGATACTGTGTGGGCCCATAGCAGGACACAGGAGTATTGAATACACAATCTGATTCCTTAGGGCTGAGTGCAGAGACAGAAGGGCTGTTTGCCTTGTGTTTATAATTACTTAAATTGTCTTTCCATCTAGTAGGGAGACCAACACAGGTACATGGGACTTAGACAAGCTCCATGTGAACCACATGTGGATGCACCGTAGCCTTAGCAGAGAACTGGCTGTGTGGCTTCAAGAAGCAGCAATTTGTATATGAGAAAAAGGAGACAGCCTCATTTGCAAGCACTTAAAATAAATTTTGGGTGCTCTGCAGTTTGTGCAGTCAACAAGGAAAATAGGTTAGTGGAATTCTACTTCCAGGACTTCAGGCTTTGTGTGCACTGCCACAGGTGTATAGAAAGACTAAGGTATTTTGGGCAGCACCCAGTGGTGGAACTGGGACCAGTGGAAAAAAAAT
This sequence comes from Cyanoderma ruficeps, assembly GCA_008694505.1. Taxonomy (NCBI): domain Eukaryota; kingdom Metazoa; phylum Chordata; class Aves; order Passeriformes; family Timaliidae; genus Cyanoderma; species Cyanoderma ruficeps. The sequence goes on along the minus strand of VZDJ01000189.1, from coordinate 148,425 downwards.
TAGGAAGGAAAAGACATTCTGACCTTGGAGAAAATCACTAGAGGATGACAGAAGCTTTGTTGTGTCTGTGTTTCAATATCAGACCAGGTAAAACCAGAGAATATGTGGCAGGGAGAAAAGCTTAATTTCTAAAAGGTGGGGTATGGGTTGCTTGTTTGCATTTTGGCCATAAAGAATGGGACTGGAGGTATTTTTTACATACTGGGTCAGCTTTTCCTAGGCATTTATTGAACTTGGATTTGAAAGAAAGCAGTAAAAAAATAAATATCTGATTTATCAAAGAGAGACTATGCAACAAATTAACCTTGGAAGAAGAATGCTGTCTCTGCCTTGAAGCAAATGAGGTATGGAGGAATGGGCACAAAGGATTCCTTGCTTGGTTCTTCATCATCACAGTAAGAAAACAAAGCAGAACCCTTTCATCCTTCTGAACAAAAAAGTGGTGTGTACAAAGGAGAGCTCATGGTAGTGGAAGTCTTTAGGTGTTGCTGATTTAGGTTCGCATAAAGGGCGGCTTGACTGTAGCATTCCAGATCCGTGCACAGACTTGACAGGTAAAATCATAGTACATTTTGTGACTCCTGAAAACAAATTAATTAATGCAATAAAACTTAATGTTTTCTCAGAGATTACAGGAGATGAAATGAGATGAGAGAGAGAGGGAACAGTAGGGAGGGAGGAGCATAGTTGTTGTAGTTTGTACCTATATCCTGTCCAACTTGTCAGTTTTCACTTCCTCATCCCTGGCTTCAGGTCACTTAGTTCCTTAGTCACTTTTGTTTTCATTCCTCTTCAATCATTCCAAGATCCAAGATGACCTCCTCTTTCAACTTGTTCAATCTGTGCCACTGTCACTTTTCCACTGTATTTATGTTCAACACATTTATTAATATATGTACCATACACTCCATATCAGCATTTTCATTTGTAGCCCTTGCTCTTTTCTTCCTTTCTTATGCTTTCTTTGCATAGTTCCTTTTTTCTTATCATTTATGCAGATGAAAAATTTCCTTCATAAATTGTTCTGTTGTGATGTTTTCACATTGTCTGTAGCAAAGTGTCAAAAGAGTGGGATGTGAAAAAAAATACAGGAAAAGAATGACGAACCATAGTATAAAGTTCCAGTTAAACAGATACAGATTACTCTCTGGGCAGAATTGGAATTTGGTGTTCTCCTTAGCATCTATCTCCTATTCCACATTTCATAAGCAGATGTGTTACCTACACCTGCAGTTTCTGAATGTTTGCATTATAAGCCCCATTCTTATGATTAGTGCTAAATTTGCCAAATTGCTTCAACTATTCAGGCTGAAAGCTTTTCATTCTGGGTATCAGTTTCAAACTGAATTTAGAGTGTCTTTTAAGTAAATAAAATATGCTATTTATGTTTAAGTTAATTTATTTTCAGGTCACTTGCCAATTCTTCAATTTCAAGAAAAACCTTAAAGAAGAGGGCACGTTACCTTCGTGACAGAATGTGCCCTTTGTTTCTTTTTCTTCCTTGAATGGAGCATGCAAAACACTCCAACACTACTCACATATTTGACCAGGTTTTATGGAGGGCTTTTGGTTTGGTGGGTTGATAGGTTTTTTGTTGGTCTTGGCGTTTGTTTTTTTTTTTTTTTAATAAATCAGCAGAAACTTAAGAATTAAGCAGATATTTTTACCAGAGTCCTGGACTGCTGAATACAAGTCCACAGAAGACCAGCAGGAACTGAGTTCTCCCCTCTATTTGTGCTTTTGGGTCTTTGTTTGACTATTTTGAGTAGGAAGTTGCAAAAAAAGAAGAGCTAGTTTCCTCCTTAAGGCAGAGGATGTCTTCTTCAGCCACTTGATTGTTTCTCTACATCTTCTGCCGTACCACCATTTGAGACAGTGTCTTCTCACATGGCCATTAGCCAAGTAATTTTCTGACCATCCAAGGAACACATCCGCAGACAGGTTTTCACTATGGATGAGAGCACACAGGAGCGAGTAAAGCTGATTGCAGGTGCCCCATACAGACAGTATGCAGTCAGGTTCTAGGTATGCAAAAAAAAGCCAGCCACTTGTTTTTGATGAATATGCTGTTCTTTTTTCGGTAGTTTATACTCCCAGGCTGTGCAGTGGGAATGGAGGGTGCTGAGCCAGCCAGTGGGAGTGAGTACTTGTGCATTGGGTGCAGAAGCTTAAGAACGTTGTATCAAATAAATTGGAGGCCCACCTGAGAAATGGGAATACTGAAAACAAATAGTGATAAAACATCTGCTTATTAAGTGGAGCACAGCTTGGCTGGGTAAGAGGGAAATTTATGTGGCTGTATGATAGTTTATATGGGTTGAACAAATGGCAATAAAATTGAGTACTGTTGCAACTTCTCATTTCTGATTCTTGAAACCTTGATTTTCCAGTCTGAACAATCTTTTGACATAAGTGTTAAAGAATGTACATGTGCAGTTTCATTACATGTTTAGGATTTGCAGTTTCTGACATGTATGTTATATAAGAACTCTTCTAAAATACCTTGAAACTTTGAAAAATATTTTCAGGACCCTGTTCCTTATGTCTCTTGGCTCACTAAGCTAAGTGCATTGACTGCCATGAGGAAGAAAAAAATTAAAACTAGGCCTTTTAAAACATATCTAAAATAACTTAGGAGCTCTTGCATGACTTAAAAAAAAATAAATCACTGTTTACTGTTTTAAAGCCCTGTGTCTCAGACTCTGTATTTCCCTGTGTTGATCTGCTGAGAAGCTGCTAAAGTTCTTCCTCATTCACTAGGACAATATACACATATGGTTTTAAAACCAGGACAATTTCATAATTCTCAGAATTCACCTTGCCTCTCCTGGACCTCATGTAGGTATAATGTCGGAGGAAATTCCATTTCTTTGGTTGGGGGAGGGAGGAAATACTTTCATGACAGGTTGGCTTTAAAATATAAATGGTGCTGTTTGAAGCAGTTTAAGAGCCAGAAATGCTGGACTAAATCGGGGAGACTGATTAATGGGCAGGTGATGCAATCATAGCTATGTGATAAATAGCTTGGATATTTCTTTATCAGTCACACACTTATCACATACACGCACATTGCCTATGTATGCACGGGCAGATGTCTGTGGACAGATCCCTGGCAAGCATAAATTGACTGAGATCCACTGAAATTCCTTCAAGTTCTGGACCTTGGCTGTTTTGGAACATTTAAGGACTTGGCCCTTGGTCTCCACGTATGTTCAATAAGCTGCAAACCAAACCAATGATTATTCTTCCTAGGGAGTGTTGCAAGTTTCTGGCTCTTATTTGTAAATGAAAAAAACAAATGTTCCAACATGAAACTGGGCTTAGATCCCAGTTTTCAGTCATATACTCTATTAAAGGATGGAGGCTGTTGCATACATCACCTGAGAAGCATAAATAAAATAGTAATAGTGCTGTTGTTTTCCTAAAGGGCTCAGGGAAGGACTTAATTGCATTCACATCTCCTACTGCATCCAGCCTGATGTCCTGCGTCAGTTGCATTAAGCTTGAGAAATCCTTACCAGGGATACAATGCACACAATGGTTACAGTCACTGATGTAATACTGGCGCCAGTAAGCTTTATTTTATTTAAAAAAATACTACTTTCCATGTACTTCAAAATAGTATAGACATAAAATATTTTTTAAAAAAACAGAAGCTCTGTCTGTGTAATTTGATGCTGAGCCTTAGCAAAACAGGCAAAGTTCCAAATATTTTCCCCTGCTCAAATGGTTTAAAATATGTTTCCAAGGGTGATTTGGCTGGAGAGGCGACCACTGGGGAATTACAAGCTGAAAAGTTTTATTTTTTTGTGAAGATCTATATTTCTGTAAGAAACCGCAACTGCTTTTAGAGCTGGCTAGGAGCCAGAAACAAGGTATGCTCAAAAAACATTCACTCTAGTGAACTCTCATTAATGAAGCTGAAAGCAAAAATTTTTCTTGAAACTTGAAAGAAAGACAGAGACAAGTCCATTGCAAACAGAATACTCAAACTGCTATGTAAGGCCCCTGTCCCCCGGAGACTCCTGCCCACATTTCCCCTACCTTGCTTCCTAATCACACCAAATTTTTGCATCACTAACACGGTGATTCTTGCATAAGTGTTTGCCAGACTGGGGCCTCCCTTTGTACCTACCTAGTGTTTCACATATTCAGTAGGAAGTCAGATTGACTAGAGTCGTAAGTAATGCATAATTTTGTATTGCCAAGGGAAGTTTAATTTACAATCGTGTTATACTCATAGCCAAATGTTACTTCTGGCAAAAAGAATGTTTACAACGTTGTTTGGACAGATTACAACTATTTTTTTTCTTCAGGGCCTGGCCCATACACCCCTGTAAAGCCAAGAATACTGACATAGTTTTCCAGGGTAGGGTCCCTCTTTCTGCCTTTCTGCCTATGTGTAACAACCATTTGACACTTTGGAGGGAGGACTTGGCTCAGGAAACCTGTGAGGAGCCCATTTGGGAGGCACCTGAGCTATCTTCTCTAGGGACTATGTACACTATTTGTTTCAGTATCTCGGGTAAAACCTTGGCAGAACTAGGTATGTTACTCCTATTTGTGTGCTCAGGCTCCTCTGTAAGCATCACCTACCTTCCTGCACTGGACATATTTTCCTAATATGCTTGGATCTAGACTTCAGTGTGTATCACCATGCTCCATTTAAAAAAAAAAATTATAAACTAGAGAAACATTTGCATCCCATCTGTGTCTAGGAGAATCTAAGCTTGGAGCATATGTTGATTTCTGACTGTCAGCTTCAGAGGAAAATATCTCTGGTCACTCTTGTTCAGAAATATTCCCACCATTGTGGTCAGGCCTTTTTCACAATAACCTGGTGGTTGAAGAGATTGCCCAGAGCTGAGAGATGGGAACATGCACAGTCTTGGTCTTTCTGGTTCTCTGGCCTCATTAATCTGACATTCCTCTCTGCATGATGGTGCAGATTTGACAGGGAAAGTGGGAATGACCTCTCCAGAAACACTTCTCAATTTACTGCCCTCTTAATCATATTTCAGGAAATAGCTACTTTGTGCGGCATGCTCCCCTACAGTGAAGACTAAAGAGCGGATAAGAGGAAATCTAGTTAATCCTGATCAACATAGCATTTAAGGTAATTCTATGACTCACTTCAGGAGGACTCGTGTCCAGCTCTCCCAGGAGAGCAGCACCAATAGTCTTCAACAGCATGTGTTGTGGAGGAGTCAGGACTCAGAAGGGGTTCATACCTTCAGCAGACCAACAATAACCCTAGTCCTGACTTATTATCACTGCAGTTTTAATGTTCAGTTAACAATGAGTTATTGCATGATAAAAAAGGTAGGGATTATTATATAGACTCTTGGCCTCAGGGAAATGGCATGTGCAACCATTGCTGCACTTTGATCATAATGCCCATGGGGTATTGGTACACACACCAAATTCTGATTATATTTTACAACTTTCTCTGCTCTTTTCCTGTGTCTAATTCTTTTATGAAAGAAAATTTTTAGCTGTCCAGGCAATAGGCATGGTGCCACGATACAAATAGCAGAATATTTTGCACAGATGGTCCATCCTTTTAACAGCCCACAGGGAAAACCTGAGATTTATCATTTGATCAAACATCAGACTTTTCATGTGAAATAATTTTATTTTGATTGCTCTGAATTAGCTTATTGAACAGCTGTTTTACTTCATTTTTATACTGTAGTTTAGTGCTCTTCCACGTCTGTTCTTTCATTTAGTGTAATGATTGGTCCCAAATAATATCTGAGAACTGTCCTACTGAGACTGTGTGAAAAAAAGAAAAGCCAACACCCCCCCCCAAAAAAACCCACCACCCCAAAAAAAACACCTCACCCCAAAACCAAACAACAAAATAACAGTAAGAACTAGCAAAAAACATTTTTAAAAGCTACTTATGCAAACATTTCCAGGGCATTTAACCATGATGATGTTCTGAAGACTGACGTGTGGCAGTCTAATCTCATTAGATCTAGGATGAAGTTGGAAGTCTTTTCTTTTGAGACTTATTAAATGAGCTCCTCAGTTTTCACACAACTACTGAAATGAGTCCTTTACTTCCATTCTGTGTCACCAGCCTCCTATTCCATACAGACAGACTCTGACCTGAGCACCAACATGTGCATGGGATAGCATAAGCCAAATTTCTTCACGGGCATAATCAAAAGGTCACTAGCTGGAAATACTACTCCACTTAAATAATATCAGAAAAAGTTGTTCTGAATTATGTGAAGAATCAGACAGTGGAATGCAAAGGTTCCTCCACACCACTGCTAAGCATAAGGTAATAATCAGAGTGAACATGTCTTCAGCTTATATCTGTTTACCATAATCTCTTCAGGCTGAGCCAAACAACCACGACTAACTTCAAAGAATTCAGTGGCACTAATTAGACTAACTGCTTGGTAACTGACTTGTTAAGCGGTTCTTGCAGAGATCATAGTGCTAGACACTCGGGGAGTAGGTCAGAAGCAGAGCATGTGCAACATGATGCTCTTCTGAATCAGTCTTCCCAGCCTCCATGTTCAGCAGTTGCACTGCATTTGTCCATGCTGGTCATCTGATTCCTTTCTGAAAGGGTTTGTATTCCTTTGGACAGTACCACACCCTGGCTGAGGGGTCCATATCTTAATTATGCGCTGTGTAAAGAAGTGTGCAAGAGATTTCTTTTGTATCTCCTACCTGCTTTATTAACACCTGTGATACTGTGAGAAGCAATGAACCTGGTTTGGTTTTTCTACAGTACCTTTGAGTTCATCAACATACCACTCAGAAGTCTCTTTTTTCAGGCTGAAGGTGCTAGTCTGTCTAATCTCCACCAATTCTTTTCTACTAACAAAATTACACATATTAAATTATTTTTACCAGTAGTAATTATGTCAGGAATATCTAATGATTGCTGCTTGTTATTTTGCTATTTGGACACCTTGATAACAAAACAGAACACAGAGCAGGATAAAATGAATCAAAATAGTCTATAAATGAGGTAGAACTCCTCACCAAAAAAAAGTGCTCTTTTCTTGATGAGAATCCATACGGCTGGTTCCCCTCTAGAAGATATAGCTGGTGTTACCCTTAAGTTGTGAAAGGAAGAGAATTCATCTACCTATGGCTTGGCATAACCACTGCTGAAATTGACAGGTGTCTGAAAGTCCATTAGACACGTAGCAGGGGGTGGCACAGCATTCATTATTAGTAAAGTCCAGTGCATACATGCATTAAAGCTGATTAGTAAATAACATATTTTCATGGAAACACTGGGTATCTCTCTGTGGGGTAGCTTGAAAGGCTCCTTCAAGTTCTATTAATCTCTATCAATAGTACAGAGATAAAGATTTGTACATCCATACCAGTAATACATAGCGGAGTTGCCTCTTGGTAGGAATTAATGCTAGCCCTTAGGAGTGGGCCACATACATATTATTTTAGGTAGTAACTAGGTTTAATTTTTAATGTTAAATCTACATTGACTTCAAATCTGTACTGGGCCTTTTTGCAGTTAAAGGATGATTACATACACAGTGAATCTTTAGGAAACAGTAGAGCTATTCTGCTTGCATTGTCAAACATAGTGCTGAGGATGAAATATTTCAACAAATCAAGTGCAGTCATCATCACAATTTGTTTTCCCTTTCAACATGGCAAGTACCTTAGCCCAAAGCCTGTTCTTTAGGGGGTAAATCTATTCCATGGTGTATTATGCTGGAATGTGCAGTAAAAATAAATTATTTCTCTTGCACAATCTCTAAAAAAACTGCAGCTGTTCGGCTGCATCAGTAAGGAAAAAACACTTGAAAACTTCAAAGCACTATGGCAAGTTCCATCTGCCTTTCTACCCATGAAACCTAACAACTGTGTCTGCTTTATTCATTAAGTAACCATGGGTCGAGTAGGAAGCTAATCATGCTATACCTGCTTCAAAGAAATGGGACATTAGGGAAAATCTGTTTTACCACAAACAAAAAGCCCATAGTTTACCTTGCAAATAAATATAGGCTGTTATACTTAGGATAAAGCCAAAAAAACCCTAAGAATGCTTATATTTTACTTTGAACTATTTTCTGAAACATTAGAAATTTTGTTTATGTGTATCTTTTTTTTAAGAAAGTGCCCGCCTTAGAGCAACAGAAAAACACTTGAGACCCCTTTCAAGGATAAAAATTTGAGGAACTGCTGAGTGAAGGAGACAGCTGAAATAAACTGGACAATAAAAGTTATGATTTGACAAGTAATTTCGGTGCTTCCACATGTGAATATGTGCGCAATAAATTTACAAGAAATCACTTAAATTCATTTTTCAAAATCATATATGTGAACTGTGAGGCCTCATCCCACTTCCAGACTTGATCCATTTGGGATCCTTATCTTAGCTGCAAAATGAAAGTGACTCAAGATTCAAAGAAACATATTTTTAGAAGGGTTAGAACACTTGTGAAATTCTAAAAGTACTCAGAAATTGAAATCTTATTGAAACTATGGACTTTTAGTGAACAGCAGTGTATCTACAACTTAAGAGAGGAATTAGCATGCACATAATGAGAGCTAAATCTTGAACACTGTAGAAAAAAATTATAGGAATATTTTGTAGCTTTACTTGGCAAGTACAGATTCTTCTTTTAGAAGATGGATTGTAGGTATGTGAGAGCTGTCATTTCTCTTCTGAAACAGTGCAGCAGACTTTCATTTCCCTCTGGTTTTGAGTGCCCAGAGAGACATACCCCGAATTGCCTGAATTCCTATAAAATCCTATGTGCGATTTCCAGGGGTATCAATTAATAACATCACTATATTAATTTTTTTTACTTGCATTCGCCAAAATAAAACCGGAATATTTTCGATAGCATGAAAATACAAGGTGTCCACATGGAGACAGACTATCAGAAGTATTGTCAATCAGAAAACTCAGGACACTTTTTTGTTTTAAAAGATTCTTGAAATATATGGTTGAGCCAGGAGGCTTGGGAAAGATTTATAAATACTCACAAACTCTTGAATTTAATCATCCAATAGTTAACATACATTAAATACCAGTTAAAAGTCATGCCTTATTTTTATAATTCAAAGTGGTTAAATAAAATATTAGGACCAGCAAGGCACACATGCTCTGATAAATTGCAGCATATTTTTACTAGGTTAATAATGCATTAACTGTGACATTGACTGTAATACTGCATTACAGCATTGTGAGATGCACTGTTAAGATTCTGACACTTATTGTCAAGTCTGGCAGTTTTGCTGGACTTTAAAATATATTATTAATATTATTGTTACTGTTGTTATTGGTATTATTATGAGCTGAATGTATATAGGTTACAGGGGAGGAATTTTTTTCCAATTGACAATACACAAGCTCCTGCTTGAAACTGCTTTACATGCCAAATGAGGTTATGGAGACTCTAGAAGTGGGAGCAAACGTCAGTGCACAAAAGGGCTTGTGTCTTAAGATGCTAGTCTGGAATTTACCTTTAAATCAGCCTCCAGTTCTACTTGGACAAAAATGTACAAAATGTCAGTCATGGATGGGCAAACTAAGGCTATTGCCGGTCTCTTGACACTGCAGTATTTGGATATGATGGATGTGGGGAAATTTAATCCTTCCAGAGGGAATCAGGTGGCACTGTCAGGAGAAGAAAGTGCAAACAATTTCATACTGGAAGAAACTTTCCATTTTAGTCTTTCTGTGCCAAAAACATTACAGTCTCCAGCTGTTCTGTGTTAAACACTAAATCTACTAGAGAAAAGAATCTTAGAGAAAAAGTTAAACACTGAATAGCCACTTTTATTGGTTGGATTATGTTTAGATCACATAAAACATGCTAAAAATCATTTCCCAGGCACTGTTAAAACATCTGCTTTCTGGATTAGGAAGCTAGATGTTCAAATCCAAGTTGGGAAAAAACTCTGATAGCCACAAGCTGTTTTCTTTAAAGACCCTTTGCTGCAAACAAGTGAACTGAGTGTTTGTGATATCTTCCTACTATCCCAGAAGTCAGTTTGAGCAGACAGAGAAAGAAAGCAGATGTACTACAGACTGAGACACAGTTGTTTGAAGAACAATGCAACTAATTTCAAAAAAACCAATTACTAAATTTGGGCTTTTCCTTATGTCATACCTCAACTAAAATCTAACGTTTTCCTTTGTCCTTTTATCCAGAAAGAAGACTGGAAGTGTCTCATTCTTTGAATTTCCGCTAACTGTTTAACTCTGTCTATCAGTTTTCCATAAATTCAGGGAATCCCAACATTCATGCTGGCAGTCTTATGTTTTCCTGTATGCATTACAGATCCTATACAGGTGGTTCATTAGTTTCCATTCAGAATAGCACCTCACGTGGGACCATGACTTTTAACTTCTTCAAACTGTAAATGGCAATTTTACTGCAAAAGCTGAGTACCATAGGTCAGCAGGGCATAATCTGCTCTGAAGAGTGCTACAAAATCTTATGATATCACCATAAGCCACTGATATCTGGCATCCCTTAAAATCCCCAGATTTCTAGACATGTTCTTACTCAAAAAACAATGTGTTTCTATTCTTGTGGTAGTCTAGGAACCACACTCACCCCCCAACGAACACTTGAACATATGAATTAAAGTTTCCCCAATCTGTTTTTTGAAATCTTGTGATTTTAAGCCCATCTCGTGATTTTGGGAATGACTCACAGCTTTTAATTTTAGAAGATCAGAGTACTGTAATGGAATGCAGAAAGCTGGTTACAGAGTGTTGACTCTTTTTGCCTTCTGTGGCTGACTTGTATAATTGGAGACAGATGAAAACATACTCTGGTCAACATTTTCAGAGCTGTTTTGAGGTCAGATTTTTGAACAGAGATAGCTGAAAACATCTTGTAGTTACTTTTTGGTAATTGGTTTTTAATTACTTGTTTGTAAAAAATATTCCGTTGTTTCACCAAAATTATGTTCCATGTGAAAACATCAATAAGGGACCAAATAATCATCTAAAAAAAAATCCTTCTTTTTTATGAAAAGACCAAATATTCCTGATATTTTCCGCAATTTTTTCTTGAGTTTCTTGTATTCTGGGAGCAGTACTATAACCTGCAAATTACACTGGATCTGAAAGTGTTTGCTGAATGTTACTAGTAGAGAATTAGCTGTCCACAGATTATGCATGCTGCAGTGTCTGGCATTTTGTGTACCAATTTCAAAATGCCTAAGCAGGGATACTTTCACTGGAGTGAAAGTACAAAATCTGTCACACATGCTAATGGCTGAGTTTATGGAAACCTGGAATATACATTTGATCAGATCACCTAAACAGGACATGAATACTTGTGAATATACAAACTCCAGTAGATTTGGGTAGGGGAGAAGCAAGCCATTACACATTCATAGTAAATTCACAAGTTTTTATCCAGTAATTGATCAACTCTATCATGAATGTGCTTACTACCTAATTTAGAGGTATGAGCCTGCTTTAGGTGCTTCACCACATGCGTGTACCCTTAACAGTCACTCAGAAATCACTGGGAATAGGCTGATTGTTTCCTCTTGAACACACAATCTACTGCACCAAGGAGTTATACCAAAAATTTTACGGGAGTGCCACACTGATGATCTAGTTTGCAAGGCTGAAGCCAATATATTGCTGAAGATTTCTGAGCCTTAAGGAAGCTTTGGTGCAGGAGGTGAGGACAGCCTAGGAGGTCTAGGAGTTACATTGCATGGTCTGCGGTGTCCATTTGTTAATAGGTACCTAGGGTTAATTTGCTTTTATATTTTGAATAACCAGATAGACTTAGACAAGAAATCATTACATATAAACACAACACAAGTTAGGTGGAGGCTGAGACTTTCTCCTTAGTTAATGAAACTGAGGGTGTGCGGTAACTTGGGCCTTCTTTGGATTTCCATTTTCTTAAGCTGCAGTTCACTACTGAATTCAAATTAGTTGAAATTAGACTCACCTTGCACAATAGTGCTTGGCTGGGGTCGAGTAAAGCTTAATGTTGTTAGATTCTGAAGCAAGGCAAGGCAGCATTTCAGATTTTGGGGGTGTAATCTTCAAGACACATAGAAACAAGCACAATTCCATCACATTTGGCACAAAGGAGACCATGCACCATGTCATGCAGATGGTAGCATTTACACTATAATTGAAACCAGAGCTGCCAAAGGTTATTTAGCATTTGCAAAGCATCTCAGTAGATGATTAATGAATTAAGGTAGCTTATGATTTTCAGAAAGCTGAGTATTATCACTTTATTTGACAGCCTATCCCAAGACAGAAAATTACATTGCTGTTGACCTCTTCTGTCTTTTTGTCTTTCCCTTTATTCTGCTCACAGCCACATTTTATTCTTTCCCCTTCTTACCTCTCCTTCTCTTTCCTGTGTTACCCTGAGGCAAGTAGAATGAGAATCCCCATGAAAATGAGTCATGTTTCCTGTCTTTTACCTTTCCCTGGTCTGAGTGTCTTCATCCTTCTACCTGAAATCTGATGGTTAAATCATATTTTGTTAGATAAAACCCAAATCTCCAGTAAGGCTTTGTTTGTTGAGAAGTCTCTCTGTGATGTTGTTTATTCTAGTTGTTCAGTTCCTTGTGAACAAAGGTTAAGACTTTTGAAAAAGAGAGGGGGTTTTTTTACAAGGCAAGTTTTCTAAAAATTACAAAAATTACTCAAAATGGTTAAAAAACCAGCTAACAACAACAAAAAAAAATCTCAGTTTTCTGACTTCAGTTCTATGTTCTCCAACTCAGTTTTGTTTTTCTGTAAATACAAAAACTAATTTCATATTGATCTTGGTGAGGAAATGTTGGCTACACGGGAAATATTATCACCAAAATAATGCTGGTTTTCTTATTTGGTAACATCATTTACAAGACTGAAGATGTCTTCTCTTGGAACACAGTTGTATTTCTCATATATTACTACAGCAATTTCATTAATTGATTGTTTTTCTCCTGGGTGTTATTTAGCTGATCTGTCTCAGTTTTCAGATACTGTGGCACAGAAGTGGAGTCTAGTCACATAACACTGCTCTTGATCCAATTTTGTGCAATGTATACTTTTTATAAAGCAACATATGAATTACTGGAATAATTATCTTGTTGATGTTCCATTTTTTTTAAAACAAATTTTGTGTATAAAATTAATTTTGAAAGGAATGCAATGGTTTTTCAAGTCCCAACATTCTATAGTTACAAAATCTTTAACACTTATTATGGAAAAGATGTGTAAAGTAAGAAAAGACAGACACAAAACCATGAGGTGATAGTTATGGCATCAGTATCCCCCTTGAAATTTTAACTGTGTGGGTCCAGCACATTGTATATCCAGCACTCATCCAGTTGAACTGGTGAAAATCCAATCCTTCTCTGTTCCTGAGTTGCCATGTATAGGTATAAATCCTCCAGTGAGATTAATGTAACTGTAGATTTTAGTCATCTCCTTAGGCACCTTGTCCAGCATTTTGTCCAACTGGCTTTTTTAGTTCTTCTTTAAGCTGTCTGTGACTTTCGGTATCTGGGGCAATTGCAGAGTACATCAACACAAGCAGACAATTTTGAACATATTGGCCTAATCTCTTGAACTCTGTGTGGGTGTCTGGAAGGTCCAAAATTGTCCCATGCCAGGTGTGAGGAGCACTTCTTTTGTTGAACATTTCCTTGGTCACACCAAGGGCAAGCTAAGGTAAGAAGATCACTGGTAATTGCATGATAAAAGCTGTTAAGAAACTACATCTTTCTGTGAAATCTGGAACAGTGAATAATAATATTTTAATTTTTCAGTTGTTGGAAGAGCTAGCCCATCTTCCAGTGGTTCAGATGAGGTACAGGTCCTTCCACTAATATAGACAGGAATTGATCTGAGCCTGGAAGGAAATCCACCACAACAGTGGGAACACAACTGGATGTGGAGCTAGTTACAGGTCTTGATGGAAATACAAAAACAACAGAAAAGTGCAAAAGGAGCAGTAAAAAAGAACAGCATCTATCTCTAGATTACAACACTATCACTATATTGGGTAAATGTTTTAGTTTTTATTTACAGGAGTAAGTGTTTCCTATCTCAGTAATTAGAGCAACCAGACACATATAAACCTGCATTTCTTTCTGTAGATTGCTTCTAAAATTGACAAATTCTGTCTAAATAATTTCACAATTGAGGGAATGACTAGATGTTTGCTATTCTTTGTATGAGGATGAAGTGTCCTCTCAGTGCCCTCTGTTTCACACCTCATGCTTGTTTCCATCTTTCCCATTCTGCAAGAAATGTTTTTTTCCCTCCACACAGACCTGGCACTTGGAGCCCAACTCCCCTGCTTCCTTTTTCCAGCTTCGTCACTCAAAGCACCCTCACTGAGCAAAGGAAACTTGGTCTGTACCTGCATCTTTTCTCAGCTTGCATGTGTACCCAGCACCACCATGGCCTGCCAGAGACAGACCCAGCTCTGAACTGGAATTAGGAGCCATCAGAAGTGGGCAAAGTGTCCTGTAAAACCAGCGCATCATCTAATAACAACCTTTGACGTGTTTGTGTAATTTGCTAATACGTCAACGTGGTTTTTATTATGCTGAATTTATGTGGTATACACTAAATGTACATAAAGTTAAATCGCAAGTTCTCTGACATTTAAAGGACTTTTTACCACAGGAGCAAGTACTGGAGTCTGAAATGCTCATTGATGCAGAGGGCTTCCACAGACACAGCTTTTCCCAAGAAGGTTATAACAAACTGGTGTGGTTTTTAGACATGCTTTACATTTTCAAAGAGTAAGGATAAGAACCAAATATTTAACCTAGTAGCTTTCTAACAGACATGAGTTGGAACCACTCCAGTCCACTTTAACCCCTGGACATAATGTTTACTCATTAGACAGTTGAATGCCAGCTGTTATAACATGCACAGCTCTGCTCCAGCACACTGCACAAGTAGGTGTATTTACACAAGCTTGAGGGATTACTTACAGACAAATAGCGCACATAAGATGATGCTAATAGACAGCTACACTATGGAAACCAGAGCAAGGGAAAGGATCCATGTTCAAAAGAAGTCTACAGATTTGCAAAATAAAATCTGCAGGCAAATTTCTGTTCTACTCACAGAGAAAATCACCAGGAGTGCAACACTTATTTCCAGTGTGTGGCACATTTGCTGTGCAGTTCTGTTTGAAGTGGTCATGAGCCCTGTAAAGAGCAGAATTTAAATTTGTTTATTCTTATTTTCCTTGGAGCCCTAAGTCATATTTCTCCTTTTAACCCTGTATGCTTCCAAGTGTGGAAACAAAATATAAACCAGGATTTTTTTACAAATTACTGTGTTTAGTTTTCTCTCAGACAGAGTCTAACCTTGGTCCTTTTCCCATTTCCCTCCACCCAAGTCTATAAAGCCACCTGTCTGTCTTTCTCTCTGACCCCATTGCTCACAGACAAGTCCTCTGGGATACCAGTCTCCTTTGCTGCTAACCCTAATGTTGGCAACCTCAACCTCTTTTTAACACTATGCTCATGGTCATGTACTCATCTAAAAGTGCTCTGTAAACTGGCAGCTTTCCTGTTGCTTGAATGCTTATAGCCTCATCAGATTGCTCTGATTTATGGATGTGTGTAATTAATTCAGAGCAAGAAGGTCCCATAACCCTTTCAAGGAGCCACGTTCATGAAACCCATCAAAAGTTTTCGCTCTCTGACTCGTCAGAACTATGTATTCTTTATTCCTGTGCCTGATTTAGTTATTGAAATCCCAGTTTATAGCATTTTCCTATTAAATATGTAGTTTCCCAAAGGCCAGTTGAAATAGCTAAACCCTTGGAATGAAAAACTATTGAACTTTGGGCAAATATTTAGGATCCACTTTACAGTGGTAGAAAATACTCTGGGTCATTATTGTTGTTGGAAGCAGTCTTTCCAGGCTGAAGAGGTATTGTTTTATTAGAGGGATATGGTCAGAAAGTGACATTTTCTTCATTTGTACCATGGCTTAATTTGCAGAAGTTCCTTATGACATGCATTACCTATAGATCCATTTGGAGTGATGGGAAGCATTGTCTGATACCTGGTGCACACTGTGAAAAGGTTTCAAGACCTTCTTCCCATCATCACACTTATTCTTCCTCCTGTGAGTGTTTCAGGCACACCATCTTTGACTACTTTCTCCTCTGATGAAATGAGGTCATGAATAGACCTCTTGTATTTCACAATTGGTTTGAAAAGGTTTATGTTTATAAAGTGTTTTGAACATGAATGTACCAAGTAAGAAAAAATATAGCCAGTCCCACTTTATTTGTGAAGTCCAAAAATGTGGTTTTCTGTGATTTAACGCCTATGTTTATAAGTGAACTGTTACATGGGGGAATAGTTAGCCCTAAAAGCAAACAGCAATGTTTCCATTAATGGCAGGAGGCAAATGAGCATAAAAACCATTAAGTGCCTGCAGGAAGAGGGTGCAGAGCTAACATAGTCTATATAGACCGAAAAACTCAGGTGGTGCTTTGCCATCCAGTTCTGTCCACTTTGCCTGGATGACAGAGTAGAAATTTATGTTGATTTTTGCCCTTTCTTTTAATATCCCTACAACCATTTTGAAATTCAGCTGAGACACTGCAGGCTGTGGCTTCCTGCTGGCTCAAAGATAGTGGGTAGTGCCCATCAGAAGCATGGTCATGCTGGTTACATTGCCAAGGGATAAAGCACTAAGAAGGAATTTATTTTAAGAAATCCCGCACATTAACAATGAAACACGTAGTTTTTCAATTTGGGAGCCAATGCCATGGGGAGAGAGAAATCTGAGAAAAAAGAGAAGGCAATGCCCTGTGATCCCAGCAGCAGCAATCAGCTGCTGCTTTCTTTCAGATTTTCTCTGCAGCCAACTTTGAATGTCCAGGCTGAGAGCAGAAGGGAGTTTAAGACTTCCTGTGATGTCAATGTATCCAGAGCCTCGTTGAAACCTTTGCAGCCAAAAATGAGCTAGGAGTGGGAGGAGTTCCTGCTGGGAAAGCTGGCAGGCAGATGTTAGGCCAGTATTTCTAGAGTCACAGGTACCTGGGTCTAGCTTGGGTTTTAGGAGTAGGAGGCAGCAGTGGGATAGGTGAGAGGGAGCTTGTAGTCCTTGTAATTCTAACTGGACTCATCCCCTTGTTGTTCTAAATTAGAACTGGTTTGTTCCTCCCTAACACTTTAGAAGTGCTTGTATATTAGCAAGGAGATGGAAATATTCATGGGATGAGTTCTTTAACATCTTTCCAAACACTGTAGAATGGATTATTACGGAATTTCTGTTCCTACAGAGGTTAGAACAAATTTACCAAGTCCTTTAAAAAGCATGATATTGCTACTTGCATGTCATCCAGCAGAGGTTTACAGGTTCATGACATGGTGAAGTTAGGTTCTCTTTCAGTTTTCAGACAGGCTTTTTTCCAAGGCCACATTTGCAAGCCAAACAGTGCTTCTATTATTATTGCCAGTACCTGGGTAAGCAATATAAAATATTGGGAGGTATTGACCAGTCACATTAGTGAGAGCAAGGGGTTTGAGGAAGCTGTCTGGGAAGGGTTGGCAGGCAATGAGCAGCTGCAAGTGTGTCAGGGTCAAACACTCATTTCCACCATCTTCCTTTCCAACAGCATTTGTTTATCTCAAGAGAATGTGTGAGAGATGTTCTGGAGACCAGCTGATTTCAGAAGATTTTAAGGAAAGCAAGGCATCTTCCATGGTCTAAGTTCCCTGCTGACAGGATTCAAATCCGCTTGTCAGATGGGATGAAGTCAACATCTTTGACTTCAAAAATGGATGCCTCCATGTTCACAAAAGCATTTTCCTCAGAGATTCAGAATAAAACACTTACCTTAGATTTTAAAATTAATTGTAAAGCAGGTTCAAGGTTTAAGATATTCAGCATTCTGAATGATAAAGAAAGGGTTTTACAGCAGTCCAAACTTGCCAGAGTTAAAATTCATTGAAAACTTTCAGCTGGTGTGACTTTGTAATTAAGATGATTGAGGGGTCCTTAGTTCTCTCACTGCATGCTTAACTCTTCAATACTTTAGTAAGAGAAAATGTTACTGTAATTTTCTGGTCTTAAGGATGGAAACCAAGTAATGTTCAAAGTCAGACACTGATGTAGGCTTTAATGAATAAATGATTTTAGAAAGTTATCTGCCACATTTACATTTTGAAAAATGAAACATATTGAAAGGCTAATGGTAAACTCTCAGTTTTGGGGACACTTTGTTGAACAAATTCTAGCTTCATATGCAAGTTTGGCCTGAAGATTGTGAAAGAAATAATCTTTCTGCAATACATAGGTAAACCAATCTGCTATCCACATGCTCTGCTAATACTGGCAGCCAGCCAAGGAACAGATCTCAATTAAACAGATTAGGATGAAGAAAGCACAAATGTAGAATTCAGGCAAATTACAAAAAATTGCCCTAATTCAAAAAAACTTCTCATTTAAAATCTAGGTATAAGTTGCCTTGAAATGTCAGAAGTATATTTGAAAAAGCTTGGTAGGCTTGGGCAGCTTGATATGTGTCAAGAGACAGCACAATATCAAGCCACTTCACTTGAACACAGGCTGGATGTTTTTAAAATGCATCGTATCAAAGTCAGCACTTGCTTTGCTTGCCTGGTCAGAGTAACCAAATGATACCATTTCTTTCTAAATAAACAAATGGGGCACATAGGCTCCTAAGACTTTTTTTCAAATATTCAGGCTCAGATCCGATCAGCTGCCTCTGAGCTCAAACAGACTGCCCTCTATGCTGGCTGGCAGGAAGGAGATTTTATCTCTTGTGTGCTTAGGCCCCTATAATTGCATCTCACTCCTAACTCCTTCAAAATAACGAGTGTATCCTCTCCACAGTTTGCAGAACACATGCAGAGGAAATAGCAGGGCTGCAAGCTAACTGGCACAGAAATTCCAAACAGATGATGGAAAAAGCGGTTGTCAAACTGAGAGCACTTGAGAGATTTTCTTCTTCCAAGACGACTGTATATAATCCAGTAAATAGCCTCCCCTGGAATTGATTGACCCTATCTTAAGCAAGCTGTTACTTATTATTTCAGTACCATTTTGCCAAGCACTCTTTTAATGTACACAGGAAGATTCCAGGGTATAATATTCCCCCATTATTGGCAAGCATATAAAGTATGCTTGAAAAAAAAGAGGGACAAAGAGGCCCAAAAGCAATAAATGACACTTTGGAGGGGCATAAACCAGGGTTATTTCTCCAACATTCTTACATTAAAACAAGGTGATTAAAATAATTCCAGAAAACTCATGCTTGTTCTGCTGAGATTTTCCTTGAAAAAATGATGTTTTTTCTCCACTTGTCCTTGAAGCCCTCAAGCATTTACTTCAGCTCCTTCAGAAGTAGTCTGCATTTCTCAGTACTGGAACAAGGTATTTTCAGGTGAAGCATCAGTGGGCCATTAAGAACTAGGAACAGTGCATGGTGTTAGTGTTTCCTCCTTTCCTGCCTCATTAACACATGTTCTTTCAAAAATAACACCTATTTACCAACAGTAATTCACCAAATGCCTCTGACAGGTCAAGTAAAATTATTTTTTCAGTTGTTGAGATAAAAGTGTGGAGTCAAACCTGCAGACGGCATAAATAAATCTGTTTCTTTTTAGGCCCAGAGGATAGCACTAACATACACCAGCTGAGGACTGGACTCCCATATAAGTTCAAAGAACTTTTCCTTAGCAAAGATACTCATGAATGGAGTTAGCTGTGAGATAAGAGAATTGGTATAGTTTCACCCTGAAATCTGTGCTCAGGTGCCTGGTCTGTAGTAAGGTAATCTCCTAGTTCACCTCAGTCTTTGGGGTTATTGCCACCTGCACCTTGTTTTGCCTGTGTCCTTGGCATCCCCACTATAGCAGTATTTACAAGGATGTTTCATGGGCAATTCTATCCTTTCTACCTAGAGTCACTTCAAGAGTAGAGAAAACTCCTTTGAAACAAAGTAACTTGATTTATAGTTTAAAAAAAAATATGACTGGGAAAAGATTGGTGCACCTTAAAAAAATAATCAGGGAAGAGAGAAAGAATTTCTGTAGAGGGATTTTAAGGGGTCATCTAGTCTGTCAGAAATGCACCCTATCACTGCAGCCAGATTGTTGTTCAACTTTTTTTTTTAGAAGCCTGCAATAATGGTATTTCCAGATACCTTACTAGATCCTATTGCAGCCCTTTATGGTCTTACTGCTAGAAATAATTCTCTTCAAACTACTTAATACACCTTTGGTATAACTTAGGCTCAGTGGACATGGAAAAAAAATTATAGTTTCCTTTTACATATTTTAAGAATAGAGTAACCACTGTAGTCAGCTCTTCTTTTGAGTTAGTTAAGATGCCCTCTTGCTCCACTCTTCCTTTGCAGTCAGTACTTTCTAGACTCCTGATCATTATCCCTCAGACTCTCAAGCAGTGATCTTCACCATGGCTGGACTACAAAATCCTCTCTTCCTCTCTTCAGCGCTTCATGTCTGTACTAACACACTTTCCCTGTCACCCTCATCTTCTTTTCTGCTCTATGTCCCTTTGGCCAGTCCACTCCCATCATGTCTTTGCGTAGCTGCCTCCTCGTAACTCTGGAAATAATGGAGGGGCATTAACCCATAATAAAACACATCTTCATATGTCCTGATCTTCATTGCAGAGATCAAGCTTGCTGACCTCTGTGCTGAGAATTGCCTTGTATTGGAGTTCTCCCTGCACATTGCTTGCCTGGTGACCTTACTCTGCCTTCAGACCTTGTGTTCCTTCTTCATGTTCCTGCTACAAATGTCACCTTCTGTCAGATTGGACTGTTGAAAGGGATAATAAGTTCATGTTGGTCTCAGGTTACCTCTCTTGTGACATCTCCATTACAAATCCATTTGCCCTAACAGGGTTAGTAAATTGTTTTTCAGCTTTCTTTTATTTTTGAGCACTGTGGGATGATTCTGCACCAACATCAGGCAATCCTTTGTCCTGTTTTTGTCTGACTGCAGAGTTTCCTCTGAGAAGCTGAGAAGATTCAGGTAACCAATTCTCAGATTTGCTTGCTTTTAATCTCAATGGAAACTTTGTTTCCTGAATTCCAAATGTGTCTTAGCATTCTTTACCTATTGTTTATATGAAAAAGGATGAAACTGCCCTCAGATATGGCTGTGTTCTGATTTAGTCAGAAGTAAACAATTGTGAAACCATTCAGGAGATAGCATTATGAGGAGACTATTTCAATATGTACATTGATATAAATATCCTCAGTTCTTTCAGTTTTCACAAAACTTTGAAACAGTTTGGACTACAAAGAGAAGAAACAACTGCTTTGTAGCTTGGTTAGTGGATTGGTAGTGAAACTTTCTGCACTCAGGCATTTTCAATTCCACAGCCTATGCTGAAAAACAGAATGCAAGGAGAGAATTCAATGTTTTATGTTGCCACAGTATCTGACTTTTCCTGGAAGGCTCATTTTTGCCAAGCTTGTTTTGCTTGGACTTTTGAGAATGAAAAGTTTGTTTTCAGTTCTCTGACCATTTCACTGAGCAAAGGAAGTTTTTTCCCTTGCTTTTAGATTTTCTTTGATTTTCTTCACTTTTCTTATATAGTGTCGCTTTGTTCTTGATGGCTTTCTGTTAAAGCTCAGATTTTTATTCTCTTAAGTTAACTAGCCAACTGCTTCTAGGAAAGAATGGATAATTGTTGTGAAAATCTGGGGACATTAGGCATGCTCTAACTTTTGGTGTACAGCCAAGTGGTTATTTGGCTCCTTGCCTTTGGACTGATTTTGTTTTAGTCTTCTGCCAACTTACATTTTATATTTACCAGGCAGTAGAAGGGTCACAAGACACTTTGAATAGGTGCAAAAGTTGGACTGAAGAACCTTCCATTACAATTACCAGAACAGCTACAGTACACTGCTTGCCATCATAAATTCTACACCTGAGAAAGAAGAAACCTCACCCCATAGTGCAAGTGAAAACCTGGAACCCAGGACAAACAAATAACATTCCTGATATCATGTAGATCTTTACAGAAGGAATGAGACATAATTCTTATGTCTGTGGTGGTGAAGCAGTATAATTTCTGCTTGAAATGGAGCAGGTCTGAATTCTTGTGTCTCCCTCATAATCTAAGATGAATATGTCCAATAGCACATTTTAGTTTTAGCTGTTACAGATACAATGGAAATTCCTGTTTCCCAGATTGTCAGGGATGGCAGTGCCTTGTCTGGAGCACCCAAAATGCCATGAATACTCCAAAACCATATACCCAAGTTTCCTCAACAAACACATTTTCCCCTGCATATGCATTACTTTCACTTCTTAAATAAAATCTTCTTCATATTATATTTTTCCAGTGGGCTTGCTGCAAAAATCTGCCTTTTTTTTTTTTTT
>VZDJ01000189.1:108660-126033 GCA_008694505.1 Cyanoderma ruficeps | reverse complement strand
TTTTTTTTCCTTTTTAATCCATTCAGATCTGTATATTTTGAGTATATTTAGGTATTCAATAGATAGGGCCTTCAAATTACCTGGCTGACTCAATTGTTTCTGCAGATTTTCAAATTTTTTTCCCCCAAACATCTATATTTTGTTTACATTCTTTTCTTCCTCTCTATTTTTTGCATTGATATTAAATTCAGATGTCATGGAAAGTATTATTTGTGGATTAATGGTACAGTACAGTGGGCACTATATTTGAAGAAAAATATTTTCACTCTAGCATATCTTTTACCATTGAACTGTAAATATTATTGAGATTGTTTACACTATTCTTTCATACCACTCTTTTATCATTTGAGTTTTTGAAAATCAGGCTGTAAAACATTGACTCTCAGTTATTCTTGGCTGAAGGTGAATAATTCAGTTGGTATTTTCCCATAGTGCTGACTCAGCTTTGCCTTTAAATGGGATGTCAAAAAGTAGAAGACAGGATCATATGTCCGTGTTGGGACTAAAGCAGTAGGGAGAATAGTAAGGACTATAGGAAAAGAATAGGCTGTAATCCAGAAAATATGTCACTGAACATAGGCTTAGTATACCTATCTCTTGAGGGTCATCTTCACTTCTAGTTTCCCAACTTAAAAAAAAATTGTCCGTTTTGCAAAGGCAAAAATGGTGCATATACAAGATAAATTCCATAACAAAAGAGAAAAAAAATTGACTTGCATGAAAGGGAGACATTGCAGAGATTTTTAAAAATTAAAATTAACAAAGAGGAATAAAATAAAACGCTTATCCTTAACATCTTCACTATGGAAAAAGTAAATTAAATTTTCAGACACGAGCTTTGGAATTAAC
Source organism: Cyanoderma ruficeps (assembly GCA_008694505.1). NCBI lineage: Eukaryota > Metazoa > Chordata > Aves > Passeriformes > Timaliidae > Cyanoderma > Cyanoderma ruficeps. Next base: position 125,184 of record VZDJ01000189.1, on the reverse strand, counting down.
TAAATGAAGTCAGTTGTCTCTCCAACACATATTTATTAAATTCATTTCCAAAGGTGATATAGAAGCCAAAGGTTTTCAGTGGGTTGAGAGAGTGATACGACAGGTACATGAAGGTTGCTGTCAGATGTAATGGAAATGTCTAGCTTTGGAACCCTGGTTTCCTTTTACTCATTTTTCCAGCAAAATTTTCTTCTTATCACTGGTGGGAAACTTGCCTTAGTAAACTCAGCCCCTCTCTCCTCCCTTTTTCTTAATCAGTTCCCAGATGACATTATTCCACACTGTAAAGCCCAACAAAATTTACCCCGATATCACTCAGAATGGGAGAAAAATTCCACTCTAATATTGCTACCATATTTTTGCTATTGTTTATCCTTCTTCTTTTTAAAAAAGGGTTGTGAGACCTCTTATCATTCACAGTTACACAGTTTGTGTATACATTATGCTGTAAATTTAACTAACATAAATCCAGAAAAAATTCTTTGAGCTTTACTGCCAGTGTTCCATGTAACACTGGCAGTATGTTACAGTGAATTAGCTACTCCATGTAGCTAATTCAGCTACAAATATGTGAAGTTTTCTGGACCTAGAATCTTGCTTCGGTAATGAAAGGCTCAGAAATAAGCTGGTAGTTTTTCAGCAGCTGTAAAAACCACATTGCCTTTCCTCAGTATTGTAAACCAGAAGAAAAATTAAAAGCATTTTTCTATAGCTCAATTTAGTTTTACAATTAGGTGGGAGTAAAATTTAATAGAAAGCTAATATTTTGCTTGGGTTCTGCATCTTGTTTTTGCCAAAAGAAAAAATCCTTCTAGCTAATTGTGAGATTTTTGATCTGTTTGCACATGCTTCTCACTGAAGAAGGCAGCCACAACAGCTAACTTTTATTCTTCATTTGTGCTAGAGGGGGTATCAGCTAAAATACAGCTAAGACTAGGTATCCGGCACAAGCATCAAGTGTTAGATGCTGTACAAAGAGCAGAAAGAAGCATTTCCTTGCTAAAAAGGAATCAAAATATATTTCCTTAGGTACCTTAGAAGTCCTGAGTGTTCCATTTCTTCTGGCTTTTGGTTACATTTATAGCACTATTTACAAACCCTTCCATCTTGATCTATGTCACTTGATCTAAAGATATGTTGAGACAATTCTCACAATAGGTATGAATGGACAGGAAAATGGCTTTGTAACTGTAGTGGCAAAGTGAGAATGTTCTTCTTGTTTCTATGTATTTAATGAGTATGAATATGAGAAGAATTATAACAATTTAGAAACAGTAAACATCCCCCATACTTTATGTTGATAGTATTATATATGATATGCCCACCATTGCAGTGATGTAATTTGTTTCCCAAAAAGTTGTTATTGAAAACAATGGCCAACATAGTGCAGAAACTCTGGTAAAACTATTTTTCATTTTTCTCTTTCTCTCACCCAGTACGAAGGGTCACTTGATAATAAACTCCACACATTTCTACTGCTTTGATCCAGTTTCCTCAACGTAGGGCAAGTTGGTGTACCTCTTTCTGACAGGTGAGGTAATTGCTCCTCCCCTTAAAGAATTGGAGGTGGAGTTTTTTCATCAAACACAGGTAAACTATGGTACCATACCACCTTCAGCCACTCAGTGAAACTGAACCTGTTAGTGAGTTTGGCAATGGTTAGAGCATTCCCAGGGTACAGAGGCACCAGCATCACTGATGCTTTTCTATCTTTGTCCCTTTCACTCAGGAAGTTAATAGGACAATGATCAGGCATTTTTTTAAATGCTCAGCAGCCTTTAGTGCGGTAATTTTTTGGAAGATCACCACACATGAGGTACTTATTCAGGGGAGTAAACCTGTTCATGTCCTCCAGTAAGGCGCTGTAGCCTTCTTATTTCCACATGTGTTGCCAAGTGTCTCCCAAAATTATACAAATCATTAACACTGATAACATTTACCTTCTCAGGTTACCAGTTCTGCTTATAATGCCCCCATCAGCCATCCACTGGCTTACTGCTGCTGTCACTTTTCATATTTTTCCTTTCCTGGATTCTTAGTCTCAGTATTGGCAGTTTTAGCAGTTTTATTACAACAGCTGTTACATTTGATGTCTTTTTGCTGAAAACCTCAGCAGCCGCAATCTAGTGAGTCCATATAATCTCTGTTTCCACTTGTTAGGAAAAGAGCATTTGTATCCTTCCTGTTTACAGAGGAAACCATGGAAACAAAAAGCAAGTGAACCTGAANAATAAAAATCCCAGCCTCCCTTAATGCACTGTGCATTTTCGTCATCTGGGTCAGTAACATTGCAGAAAATACTGCATAAACATAAACCATGCAGTTACTAGCTGACCTCCCTTTTTAGAAGAGTGGAAGAAAATGGCTGCATTATTTGCTGTTATTTACAAATTGCTGTATAGCTAGTCAAATGAAAAATAAGTTTAAAAGAACCAGGCAGAGATGTCTCCTTAGACATTTAGAAACTACATGCCAAAGATCAAAAGGTCTGGCAACCCTTGCACCCAATATTAAACATATTTTTGATTAACTTTTCATCTGTTATTTTCACTTGTTTAAATGGCAGTGCTGCTGACATTTAAAAATCTAACATAACAGTGTAATTTTTCAAGAGAGGCTGACTTCAAAAGACTTGCTGGGAGATGATGAAAGGATGCAGCAAATTTACAGTGAGTCAGCCTCCAAATTCATCATTCAAATAAAATAATAACTGGCTCTGCAGATCTCTTTCGTGCATGAATCACTGCGCCCAAGTGCAGCACATTTATCCCAGACAGAGAGGTAGTGCTGTAAGGGGCCCCTTCGTGGCTCTGCAGTTCTTGCACAAGGTAATGAAAGAGCTCCCAGCAGCATCTGGTATCAGTTTCTCCTTTGCTGTGGCAAACTCCTGGTGTTATAATCAACTCTCCGTGCCATTTTTTTTTTTCTTCCTTTGTAGTGCTTGCAAGAGTTTTCTCTCTCAGATTTTTGATTTACTGTTCAGTTATTTCTTTGTAGTTTTGTGATAGTTTCTGACAAATGGCCAAGCACTTTGAAGGTCATTCTTCAGAAATAGTTTCTTGAATTGGGAGGAACAGAGGTTCTGGTGATTCTAGGTGAACCTAAAAGAAGAATGATATGGCATTAGATACAGTGAGATGCAGATTTCATCAGAACACGAGGGCTTATGTGTCCCCTGTCTGTTCCATGTGTTGTGTTCCTGCAAAATGTAAATTCCAAGTATATTCATTTTGTCATCCAGGACAAAGGATTTGTCTCCTGTTTCCTGGGTCCCCCAAGAAAACAAAGTAGATCAAGGCTCTGAAAGCTTATTTTTCTTATAACATTGTATGTTTTTTAGCTTTTTCAGAGATCTCAGGATCTCACAGGCTCCCTTCATTTATGTAGGTGAACCTGTGAGTCCATCTGCAAATAAAGTCTGTGCCAATGTTTTGACAGAATTTTCTCCTAGCTGTGTTACAGCCATGATAAACTTATGGCTTCTTCTGTTTTTGCTTCCTGTGATGTTATGGAGCAAAGGTGATGACAGACACCCCCACAGTACAGTATTCATATTAATGCTGTAAATAAAAGTTTGTTCTGATCTGGAAGATCACATGGAAACAGTGCACAGTGCTGATTTTATTACCCTCCATTTTACCAGGAAAAAAAAACATCTTGCACACCTAGTTGTAAACCATCTCAAACAGAGTCAGTAATATTCTTAAAGATCTCTGAAGTCCCTGTTTAGAAGTAGCCCTTTTCTTCCAACAGAGACCTAGTAGGAATGAAAAGTCCTATCTTCTGCTCAAGGAAATACTACCAGGCCCTTTGCTTTAGACTTGTCTTAAGCCTTCCTTCAATAAAGGAGGAAGAAAGAAAATTGCTGTAGAATCTTTTTCATAATAATACAACTACTGAGGATCTAGAAGAACTGTCACACAGCAGGCTTCAATAAAATAAGAGATGGTTTTTTGAACAATGCATACCCAATCAGCTGAGCTAAAATGATAAGCACAGAGGATAGAGGAACTGGTGGCTACTGAATCATGTCCAGTTCATAAAGCTACCTTCTCAATGAGTCTTGGAAGCTTTGAGACTGTGGCAGAGGAAGGATCACGTTGTTTCCATAGGTTTTCTTTGTAGAGACCTGTGTGATTAGCAAGTGTGTCAGATGAAGCCTCCCTGTAAATCAACACAATTGTTCTGCTCTTTAATACAGCTGGTTTTTCCAGGATTGTAAAGCAACTCTGAATGTTTACACTGTGCTTTGTATTCTTTCTGCATGAGGCTCCTACTTTCTGTACTTCCATACTTCTTGTCTTGGGTACAAAGATGAATTATGATTTCTTATGTTGCCTGGGATGTTTCAGAAACTTTTTAAAGTGCCTTCAAAACCTCCACCTAAATGTTTAGAAGATAAAAGTATCTATGAAATATTTCTTGTAACTGAAGACTTGGTCTGCTTTTGGAAGGGCTCCCAAGTCCACTTTCATGCATGTAGGCTGAGTGTTCAGACACAGGCACTACAATACTTTCCATTGACTCCCATGTTAAACAACTCATATTGCAGAAAGGCAAGAGACATTGCTTTTTCTTGAGCAACTGGGTGCTTCACCATCCTCAAACTCTGAAGCAGCTGTTGCTAAGTGTGGTTCAGCCCGGCTAGTCCCAAAGCACTCAGACTGCTCCTCAGAGGCTGCCTGGTGGCAGGTACCAGCCTGTGAGCAAGGAAAAAGCCATTCATCTCCATTTTGGCTGCTGGAAGACAGGGTGATGCCAGCTCCTTCCCACAGGAAGAGGACTTATCTCCCTTGCCTGGGGTGTGTGGGATGGGAATGCAACAGCAAGGTTACAAAAAACTCCTCCTATTTGGGCCTATTCCAAGAAGACTCCCTACACATGACAGCTCATGGCAGGAATTATTACACTGAAAGGACTGCTATCTTTGCAGGGATTCTTTTTAATGGAATAATTTAATTTCCAATGTCCACAGCTGCCTGGAATGCAGTTATCCTTTGAGTTTTTCTGCAGGAACACATGATTTCTATGAGGATTTATGTAGTACACTCAGCAATAGTAAGGAAATGGCATTGCTTTGATCTAATTCTTTTTTTTTTTACAGTAAGTGATAATATGGAAGACTGTATATTCCACATTCAGAGACGCAGCTACTTTTCTTGTGTTTATTTTCACATTACGTCTTCTTCAGTTTTAGTAGATGACCAAAATTTTGATTTTTCCCTTTGTTGTACGATCAATTGACCAATGTAAAATTATGAAATGCCTTTTCAGAGAACAAAAGGTAGCCTGTTTCCCACTGATAAAAAAGCTGTTTTAGCACCTGTAAATCTGTTTTGCATTTAATGGAAAACTTTATTCCATGCTGATAACAGGATCAGAAAATGGGCTCTGACAGCATGTTGTGATTTTACAGTATCCAGGGGTAAAACTTGAGCTAATTATGAGCACATGGCTTTCAAAAGTCATACTTTTATATTTAACTCCATAAATCTTGCTAAGTGAAATCCAAACCTATGTCTACAGCATTTGCTAATCATTAGGTTATTAATTGTTTTTGCTTCTTGATTCATACAAGCTGGGAGTGTTTGGAGTTTTGTTTTTAAAGTAATGGCTGCAAAAAAATAGGAAATACTTTCTTTCCCCCCTGTAACTTCACAGGAGGTATTTCTGCTGGACTGCTGAAGCTAAAAAACCTGATGGCCTCCTAAACAAAGGCCTCTCTAGAAGAGTTTTTTCAGCACTGCAATTTAAATGGTGTCTAGTTTCAGCCCAGAATACCAAGGTCATAATTTTAGGCGGTAGATGGCTCTCCCAGATGTCTTTGGTCAACTTAATCACAGTTTGCCTGAAGGTTGTGCTTTCAGGTAATCCATCAAGACATAATTGTAAATCAAAACCTTCTTCCAACTCAATAAGTAGCATATTTTTAGTTTGTGTTAAGACTGACATTGGACAGGAACTTACACTGGTGTGTAATATTAAGCAATGTTGATGGCTACTCTCATTGGTCACAAATACCATTAGAAATGTTTTGGTAATTATTATCAAAAAATTTGTTGTTAAACCATAATTCAGATAGGAACTACTACACAGTCTTTTTAAGCTTTAATGAGCATTAATACTTGTTTAAGCTGCTCACTGCTTTACTTCACTCTAGACAGATATATCACATCTTGGCCTGATGTTTCCTTCAGAGTGGACCTCGGATGAAGTGTTTTGATTAACTGAGCAGGCAAGATTTTTGGTGTATAGAGGTGAGATGCAAAGAGGGTTCTAAATATGTCTCTGAATGAGATGGAGGATTTGTCAGTATCCACAAGCAGTCCTCCACCTTTGTTTGTGTTCAAGGAGGGTTGCAAGGCAAAGGGGGAAAACTGATATCACATGGTAAAAGATAGAAATCATGAGATACCCTTCCAGTAGATTTTTATGTAGGAGTCTGCATTCTCACCCTCATTTATTCCATTTGGAGGGANTTGTAACTTTGATCTTCCAATAAAAGCAGATGAGATTTTTGGCCTGAAAAGTAAAAATCACTTTTTGTACATCTGAAGTTAACCAGCATGAGAACTAAAAGTACCATACATTCAATACAGCAACCCAAGGACCCTTCGGTGTTTAAGTCAAGAGCAAGAAACACTGTCTCTGCTTGAAACACCATTTGAAGTAGATGGATAGCAATTGCAGGAACCTGAATTTGGCTAGGATGCTAAAAGCAGCAGGCTTGTGATCTCTTCTATGCGAGCCATAATGCCCAGCAATGTTGTGGTCTTGTTTTTGTGCCATGCTCAAAAAAGGAGCAGCAGTCTGTGGTGTGCTCCATCACCACTTTCAGTAGAATATCGAATGAGTGTGCTTAATTGATGGAGTTAATCTTTATGTACATAGATACCTACACTAAGCACCTTTAACAAATTAATGTGACAAGCATGGGGAGAGCTGCAGCTCCAAGACTTCAAATTCACTTTGAGCTATATTTACAGTATGCACTGTCAACAGTTTCCCTGCCAAAGCCATAAACCATCTCTGCGGGGTAGACTAAATACACCTCTTTACAGAGGACATGAGTCTCCCCTTTGGATTTCTCAGCTATAATACGAGGGACAGAGGCTTAGCTGGTGTAATTCAGCACAGCTCCAGGGCAGCCAAGGAAGCACCTGATTTGTATTAGCTGGCCCCCAGGAGAAAGACCAGAGCTAAGGGTAGAAGATAATAAGTAAACCCTGTGAAAACATTTTCTGAAACCTCTTGTAAATTAGATTTAATAACACTGTAGCATCCAAGCTCACATCAAATGCAAAATCTTTTTCTGGAGTTTAAGGTGACAGTTTAAAAATGCAACAAGATACAAAAATAAAAACTTCTGATAAATTAAATTACTCATTTATAGGCTAATTAATTGCAATGTTGGTTTAATCTCCAAATTCCATCATGTGCCACAGGAGTTCTGAGCCTTTTGAGCCTTTATATGTTGGGGCAGTGCAAAACACATTCCATATCCAAGAAAATCTTGCCAAAAGCCCTCACAATGCATCTTTTTTTTTTTTTTCCCCCACTTTTCTAATCCTTGTTTTGCTCTTGGTGATCATGGTAACAGTAACAGCTGTCAAACGTGGCTTCAGGCTGTCTGCCTCCCTTGGGAGAATTTATGTGTTTTTCTACTTCCTTTCCTTATTAGGAGGCAGGAATCTGCAACACCTATTAGAACAAGTATGCATAAAGGGTAATGACTGTGCAATTTATTAGTGGTCTGTTCTCCTTCAAGCAAGCCATCAAGTATAAGCACACAGTGTGTGCCAGGGATCATGATCGAATACAATCTTGCATACAGCAGGTGGGCAGCAGCAGAGCTTCACTGCAGGGAGAAGTGTGGCTGGGGAGGTCAAGCGCCGGCTTGCTTAAATAAACGTCTTAATTGAACATCAGTGAAGAGAAGACAGGATAGGTGGCGTTGTTAAATGTTTATCTTGAAGCCTCAGGTGAGAAAGACAAGTATCAGAGAGTCAGGTCCTGTAATTTTACGCTAAAGTAGTTAAATTGAGCACTTCTAATAAGGTGATGTGCCTGCAGAAGGCTGTCCATGCAAATGAAATAATGGGAACTCAATATGTTCTCATACACATTATAGTCACCCTCAGTCACCCTGATTTAAATCATATTCACTCTTATTTAACAAAACTTTTTCAAAAAGTCAAAAGTAAGACTTCTGGTCTGGAAGCTAATCACAGTTGAAAATGACCAGCATTTCGAGAGTGGAGAAGTCAGTAGATTACACCTCATTTTTTGAAAATGAGGAAACCTTGATTTATATTCCTTATGTTGGAGTACCTGAATGAAAGGAGTTTCCTATACCCGAGTTTGGGAACATTCTCATTTTTGTGCTAGTCCCATCTCTAGTGCCACTTCTAGCCACTGAAGACAGTGATAATCCCGAATTTATTTAAACATGACCTGGCCTGGGTACTTATGAGTATACTACAGTGCCTTGCACAAAGAGATAAGTTTACTGGATGATGCTTTGGCATCATGCTTTGGCTTTGGTGTCATCTAACAGAAACATATGAGGAGGAAATAAAAAGCAGAGATCCACATGCACCCCTCCAAGAACTGGACCAATCATCTGACAGTAATACTAGCAAAAGCAATCAACTTCTATGTCAAGACTCATTCTAACCAATATCAATCTACATTTCAATAAATGTCAGATCCTTTTTACACTACTTTAGGGTAAGAGGCAAAATAGTTGCCCTGAACTGCTGGCATACAGGCCCAAACACATTGGCTCCACCAAGGGTCATACATCAGCAAGAATAGCAGGGCACTGTGCATATTTTATCAGGTTAGAATAGAATAATAACATTTCTGTACTATATAATACAATAATATTTTAACATTATGTGAGTATTTAATTACCTGTCTTGTGAGTAGGCAGCTGGGAAAACTGGCAGCAAGTGGCAAAATCTCAAGCTAACCATTTCTTTTTGGTCATGACATCATCTAGCTGATTTCTTTCATGAAGTCTGTGTTCAGGCAGAATTAGAAAAATTAAAAAAATTAAAAAATTAAAAAAACTTTCACTTGAAAATTCAAATTTATTTAACTTCTTTTTTAGAAGTAACCCTTTGGAAAGGGGTGGTGAAATTATCTTAATGTGATGAAACTACATTGATGTAAAACATAAAAAAATTAAGGTTAAAACTCCTGTTGAATTAAGACAGAGACGGGCAATTGGGAAAGAAATAAGGTCATGGGAAAACAAGAGCTGATGAAAAGCAAGCCTGTACATAATAGGATTTTATCAATTTTTGGAGATTCCTCATACAAATATAACAATCAGTAGCAGCAACACGATAGCTCTTTGTTCAGACATTCTCACTGATTAAATCTTGATCTTGGAGCTAACAGCTAAACCTTCAGGCACCAATTATAATGTAATTGTTTGATCTGTCTAATTAAGAGCTTGGATGTCTTAACATAGGTAAAGCAGCCAGATGCAATAGAGATGAATAAATATGTAGGCAATGCAGTAACAAGGACAAGACTTCCTTCTGGTAATTGAATCAAAGGAAAAGATGCAGCCCCACCATAGGATGGCTGTATTGCATCCCATGAGGGCATGGATACCTGCATTTTTAGGAGCAGTAAGACTGACAGCTCACTGACTCTGCATTGCCTCACCACCATCTCATGCATGCCCTCACATGGTGTCACGTTGGGACAGGTTCTGTACTGTGGGATATGTGAGTCCAGACACCATGTCACATCATGGCAAACATGTGTGTCCTCTCTGTCTTAGGTTGTGGACCCTAAATTGTGTATTCTATTTTCATCTGCTGAAAACAGTTGGGGGGTTGTTCCTCTTTATCTCTTGTTTACTCTGGAGGGAGGGGGGCGGGTGCCTTTTGATAATGGCCCAACGGTTAATACCAGGTAGGGCATTGTTCTTGTCTTTCTTCACGATGGGCCATTACAACTCCCCAGGCTGTTTTCTTCCCCAAGCTGTTCCTCTTCCCAAAATATACCCACATTCCATCATGCTATTGTGAGATGCTCCACCCAGTGTGGGGAGCCAACCATTCCTACCTGGATAAAACTGGGACTCTGGACCAGGATGCTCTCTTGCTTCACCCGATTACCGGAGGAAGACTGGACCCTCCTCACCATCACCGGACCCTTCTCACCATCACCGGACCCTTCTCACCATCACCGGACCCTTCTCATCATCACTGGACCCTTCTCACCACCTCTGGACCCTTTTGGCTACAGGATCATCTCTACCTCAACAGAACCACATCTTCCACTCCAGGAGGACTCACTTTTGGACTGCTTCCGATACCCTGACCAACAGGGCATCAGGTTGTAGCTCTGACTTTGTCAGGGCTTTCCAAAATGGTTGTTTGTTTGTTTGCTGGTTTGGTGGGGTGGTTTTGTTTTTCTACCACATTTGTATTATTGATATTCCTAGTAAAGAACTGTTATTCCTATTCCCAAATCTTTGCCTGAGAGCCCTTAATTGCAAAATTAGAACGTGGCGGGGGGTGAGGGGTTTACATCCTCTATTCTAAGGGGAACCCGAGTTTCCCTGGCAGATACCTGTCTTTCTAAACCAAGACACTCTCCTTACCTTCACTCCTGCTACATGGGGTGATGTTTTGCCATAAGCCATGTGTGGGGTTTTGGTGTTGCCAGAATATCCCATTCTCTTACACACCACCTCAGAAGTCACACTGTGTGTGTTTTCTTTGCACTATAGCTATTGCAGTTAAGTGTGACAAATATCAAAATGCTTCTTCGTTCTTAAGGGGGTGTACAACAGAGGAAAGAAAAGAAGGTCAGTCAGTGATCTTGAGGTTTTCACCAATGCAAATCAGGGCAAGGTGCAATCCTTTTTCCCTCTACTAGTGGGTGTTTTTCTTTCTCTGACTTTCTCATATGGAGGTATATATTGCTTTAGTCAACCTGACAACACTGCAGTCACCTTCAATCTCTTTGTAAATATCCTACACTAATCCAGCCAGCACTGTAAACAAAGTTTCTTGAGCAAATACTTCTCACTCAGTTAATCCAGGCACATCAGCAACAGCTCTGTCAGGTCCAAGGATGGATAAATGATAATGAATGACAATAAAACTCATGCACCTGTTAAAAATATCCAAACCAAAACAAATATTAAAAATATTCAACCAAACCCACAAAATCTAGATGATGCCTGTTTTAGCCATCAGTGGAGGCCCATGGGGCACAACACTTTCACTGCCAGGGACACTGGGGGGTAGCTAATGGGGCTGGTCTTGTGCATTTCTTTCTGTTGAGTGACAGAGGTGATGAGCTCTGGGAGACATACAGTCATAGGTATCAAGGCAAGCAATCTCAATCTTTCTCATCACCAAACTATCAGGACACTGATAATTTCTGACCACCTCTGCCTCTGACTGGACCTGAAGTTGTTATATGGAGTTGTAAGGATTTGTATCCCATTCCCAAAGATTTGTATCCCATTCCCAGGTTGCTAAGCCATTCAGAATGTCAAGTGAGCTCTCATCTCACCAAGTAAGACCGTCTTTAAAAATGCATTTGGTATCTGTCTCCTAACAAATTCTGTATACACACAATATATACAGCAGTAAAATGTATGTTTATATAAAATATTACATTTTGCATTGATATTTATATTCAAGCAAGCACAATTTTAAATATAAAGACTACACGTGTAATAGATGTGTATAGTACATTGACAAGATTTATGTAAACACTATACTACCACTTTAAATGTACAGATGTTCTCAGTGTACATTAGGCATTCCAAGATTAGCAGTTACCGTATCATTGCTATTGGGCTTGGCTGGTAAAAGGTATGAGCATGTGTGTTAAAATCCTCCAGTCCCAGTCTGTGACAACAGAATAGCAAAAAAGAAGGGAGTAAAGCCACTTCCCACTCAAACTGAGAAAAATCTGAGCATTGGTGTAGCACCATACACCGAGTTCAAATATCTGTAGGATTCAGTTTTGCCCTGAGATGAACACATATTTCTCACATTTAACTTTTCTCTGGTAATTCTGCCCTTTTCAAAGAACATCCAGAATCATGTGGGTTGCCCTCCCTTCCCAATCTCATCTGCATGTATGCATGAGCATACTATGAGGGTACTTTTGCAGGATGTAAGTGGAAAATATGGTGACCTAGCTAGCAAGCTGTCTGCGAGCATAGAGTAAAATGAAGATCAGAATTAATTGCCATGTTGGAAATTCTGTCTGCCTGTCTTGTCAGTTTTAGAATCCCAACCAAGCTGTTCAGCTAACCTTCTCAGACGTATTGGATTGGTCTTTACATTTCAGCTCAGATCCTGTCCAATTTTGTTCAAGCAATCACTTCAATGGATTTTATTATATCTATGTAAACACAAAACATTCCTGGTTCAAATACTCCTCACAGACTTCACATTCCTAGGAGATACTGCGGTCTTTTTGTACCCCAGGCACCAAGGGATGGACCTGTGTGTCTCTAAATCCCTTTGCCTATTTATATAATCTGTCTTCTGGATGTCTGCACACTAGTAAAGTAAAAGTACTCTTCTAGGAGTTCTTTTCCCTTGCCTTTTTTCAGTGCAGAAAGCCACCATTCCACTGAACAGAAGAGAAAGCAGAGAGACCAGTCCAAGATTTGTGTGTAAATGCAAATGTGAAAAGGCGAACATTCCAGTGGTCAAAAATGGCCCAAACCACAAAGAAGTTGTGATCCCTATGATGAACTCAAGAGAAGCTGTGTGCTCCTTGCAGATGAACCACGTTTTCCCCATACAACTAAATACCAAATTACAATCTTTACATCCTTTTAACTTTTTTTTTTTTTAAATCTGAACAGTTACTTCTTCCTATAATTAATATCCCTGTGGTCATTTCGCAGCTCTTACATTACCCAGAGAGATGTTTATGCATTACCTCAAGTATTAGCAAGACAGACCTGCAAGACAAAGCACTCTGTGATTCAAAAGGGTGCCTAACTTTCTTGTTTCATGTTTCCTTTTTTGTCTAATGAAAATGCAGGTATTATAAGGAGACTGATATCCTTATTATTAGCCTTTTGACATCATGCTTAATACTAACTTTGATAAAATTGGCAGGTGATGATTGAGAAAGCCAGCTTCCTCTATGGGTAGACTTGGCTCTGCCTCTGCCTTTCAGTGACAGCATGTGGGTGATAGAGAGGATCAAAGGCCAGGGAAGTCAAATATGTAAACAGCTCAGGTGGAAACTGGTTTCATTAGGTGGCAGAATATTTTAAGAGAATTGATAATATTTAATTAAGCAGACATGACCTTATTTCATCAGGCAGACATGGCTAAGGCCGAAGTCTTTTTATAGCATATATTTAATTTAGACACCCTCCTCCAGTGATTGAAGTCATGTAGGGTCTGGTTCTTATTTATGCCTAATCTCTATCAGAACACTAAATTTCTGGCCATAAACAGCCAGTGGGCTTACTGCAGGCATCAGAGGGCATAGGATCCTTTTGGAAGGATTTGAAATCTGTAAATAAAACAACATTAAAGAGTCTGTACATTTACCCTGCAACAAAGGGTAAAAAAACCCAGAAAAATGCTGTCTCTATTGTGTTTTAAGAAGGAAGAAAAAAATGTACAACCCAGTGAACCACGCAAGACAACTCTAACAAAACATTTTTGATATTCAGAGCTAAAGAAATATTTTCTCCTCAAAGTGACAATGACAGCTAAGCAATTCTTCAGAGCTCTTTAGCCCTTTAGGCTATTGTTTTAAAAATAGAAAGGGTGTTTCAGCTTTTCTGAAAATAATAGTTTGCCTTTTTAACAAAAATGTAAACTCTTCTCATGCACACTTCTATTTAACATCATTTTTGGCCAATAGACATTGCTGTGAGTGCTATTGCAGCATCCATTCCTGTACAGAAATGTTAAAAAAAAGTTTAGCACACCTAAATACTTTTCTGCAATTGTGTGTTTTAAACTAGCCTTTGCTTTAAAAAAAATAAAGCTTCTTATATTATTAGTAATTTTAACTTTTATAAAATATTTGCCAGCTGGTAATGAAAAGTCGCTTTTTTCCAAAGTTTTTTCTCCTAAATACTTTAATACACACAGGACTCAGTCTAATTACTTTCAGCATTTACACATTAGAATGGAATGACTCTGAAGAAGCTGTCTATTGCCTTGGGTAAAGAATATAATATTAAAACTCTCAAGCAGTGTCTACCACATTTAACCCTTACATAAATTACATCTAAGTGCTATTTTTAGTGCTTTAAAATGTTATGAAACAGATCCTGAAAAAAATCAAAGCACTGACTGACATAGCTGCATGATTAGACAATTAAAAACTTCATTTGGGAAAAAATAAGATCACCTTTTAGTTTAGTCCTGCAGTATACGACTCCGAATTGGTTTCACCTCCCTGGATTTTTTCTCTTCGTTGCCTAGCCCCTGCACTGGATTATAGCAGAGGATTTGGGAAAACCCAAGGGAAGGACAAATGCTCTGAGAAAAGGAAATTAGGATGCTTTTGGTTCTGTGGTAAAAAACGTCTGCAGTTAACCTTAAAAACATTAGCAATGTCTCTGTTTTTACTGAAGATTAACAGTAAGACTTATGGGCTGCACAAACTCTAGTGTGGGCTGATAAGCCTCAGAACTATCTTCCTACTTTTTGTCCTAAAGTCTGAGAAGACATTTCTCCAGCACTATTCCTATAGTTGAGATAAGCTGGAATGCCAGAGCAAGCCTGGTGTATTTATCAGTCAGTGAAAACTTTGTCTCAAATGAAATGCTAGCTCAGAAGCACATCAATCACTTTTTTAATTTCCAAGCGATAAGCCAGGCAATGTTTATTAAGACTGGTTAGTGCACTACAGAAATATAGACATACTGTTCATAATCACCAGCTGTGCTATGTGTCACGTTATGAACAGACTACTTTTATATGGATGTTCTAGGGTTGTGCTCTACCTACATATTGTTTCTGAAGCTGAAGACAGCTCAGAATGCAGCAAATGCAGTAAAGCCTTACATTTATCACTATTTATCGACTTACTGATCAGCTCTGTTAGTGTCCCAAAGTTCTGAGTGTGGGGCCTTTCTTATCCCTTGCCTCCCCTACCTGTGGGAAGATAGACGGGGCTAAGGATTTATTGTGATCCTATGTGGCAAGTTCCTTGCTGGTCAGTACCGTGACTCATACTTGCTTGAGCACGGCTGGGGGAAAAGATTTATATCCTCTGAGGAACCACTGCCTGCAGGGCTGGGGAGTCCTGAATACCTCAGGATTTCAGTCTTGTTCCACCAACCCAGCTCCAAAACAGTGGGGCAAGGAATTGGCCTTTTCCTGCTTTTTTGAATCACCCAGTGAAATCTTCCAGTAGGTTTAAATTCTCAACTTTGACCATGAAAAATGGCCCAAATGATCCAGCTAGCAATCGTTTCCTTTGATAACTGACAGGTTCACTCTGGTTTTAGGGGCTGTCTATAAGGCAGTGCAGTTAAGGTGTACTTTTACTGCCACGTGATGTTTACCAGAAAGTATAGGCCTGGTAGAAAGCATCCACTGGAAGGTGCCCATACATAAAAAGTACAAATTCTTTTGCTCTGTTTCCATTTCTGTATATTTTTAACTGTTGATCCATTATATCAGTTTTGCATCTGAGTTATTTATTGACCTTTCGAGTGCCAAAGTATTCAATGAATCAATAAATCCAGTTACCCAAAGGACTTCTTCCCCGCAGATATCAAATATTTTTTGCAGTCTTTATTTCTTTGTCCCCTCATAGACAGGGCATAAGTTACACAGAGAGCAGGTTTTCATATACGAAACCTGCAATGAGGGGCTTGATGGTCTGAGATAATCTTTTCAAGTAGTGATAGTTTAAAAGAAAGATAATGTCCCTCTTGTCTGTCTAAGGACTAAAGAGGCTTCCCTTCCCATAACAGACAGGGAAGGGGAGAGACCAGGGCTCCATTCATTGTGCACAATGGGACTCTTCTTGCAGTCCTTCTCAGGGCAGTTTAAAAAGTCAGCTATTACCCAGAGCAAATAAAGGGCTAAAGATGGGAAACCTGAAAGGCCATGAATAAAATCTGTCCCTGTTAGCAAACCAGCCTCATCAGGCTCTAATCAGTGAGGAACCAGCTGTGCTGCCAAGGCCTGAAATACTTAAATCTTGGTGACAGACAAGATATAAGCTGTGTCAGTCTGCATTTCAGGTTGCTGTCAAATGTAATGGTTTGGTTTTGTGAGAGTCATGAGACAGTGGAAGAAGATGAATGGCAGCAATTGAGTTATTAACTTTTGTACTTTGTTCGGCCTTCATCTCCTTTCTTAGAAAGTTCTCATTTAGACACAGACAAGATGATTCTGCTCCCAACCTTGATCCTCAAAACTGCCTTCCAGCCTTCCCACTGCCTTGCAAGCCCTGGCGAGGAGGAAAATCCAACTTTTGGCAAGCAAGGGACCACAATATGATTGCTAAAGCAAGCTCACTTAAAAAAAAAAAAAA
>VZDJ01000189.1:73923-106552 GCA_008694505.1 Cyanoderma ruficeps | reverse complement strand
CACCCCACCCCACCCCACCCCGCTCCTCTCTGCGCTGTGGGGGCTTGCTTCAGGAACCCACCAAGCTCCATCCTGCGCAGCAACGTTTCCCAGCACCAGAGGGATTGAGACAGAGCCACCACCTACAGGAGGGACTTCTTTCCTAAATGTGTCATCTCTCCAGAGCGGCACAAAGTTCTTGTCATCGGATATTGTTCAATTTATTGTGCCAGGGAGTGCTTTGCCTGTTTAATAAACAGGGTTCTTTCCACTTCTCTCTGAGGAGGTTTCTTTTTCCAGAACCGGTTGGGAGGGAAGGGAGGGAGGGTCCCTTAGGAGGTTTCCTCCCAGATTTGCCCTAAACCACGACACATATCCATCTCATGCAGGCAAACTTTCATGGACTTTTTGCAGCTGGAGAGGATTGGTTGAGCTGAAAACAGCTGAAACAGCTGTCTGAAAATAACAGCCAGAGGAGTATCTGTTTGGGTTTTTTACCCTAACATTTTGTGTCCCTTTCTATCTGTGTTATAAAATTGCTGTAGAAATACTACACATAAAATGCTTAGTGACCAAGCCACAGTATGCTTCTTGCTGATATATGGGTTCCAGCAGAAAGAAGTTTTGTCAGAGACATAGATCTCAGCTCCCAAGTGTAGTAGGAAAGACATCACTGGGTGGCTTAAAACCAGACATACTATCTAAAGACACCATGGTCAAAATGGCTTGTGTTGGTTGAAGTGCAAGTAAGCAAACACTGAATGGCCACACAGTCCTCTTCCCATGCAAGAACAACACTGTCCCAGACCTCTGGCATCTGAGAGAAAAGGCAATGCAAAAGCAGAGGACAGAAGCAGCAGTGGGGTGCTGAAGCTGGAGGGGCCTGACAGCAACCAGAAGACAAATGCAGCTGAGTGGCAGAAAGTCATCACATAGTTAAATTAATTTTATTACAGAATGTGTAAAAATTAGCATGAGAGAATTGCTACATAAGAATCAGTGTTCACAGCTTTCATATGGACACTTAAAATAAATGCCTAATACACAACTTCTTCCACTGCATTTCAGTAATATCCCTGGGTTTTGTATCCATGCATGGGACCTGATTTTCTCCATATCCTATTGAACATGTACAAAATCTTAGCCCAAAAGATTCTGACTGCTGGTCCTTTCCAGACTTTGTATCCTGCTGTTCACATCAACAGAAAGTTCTGGAGGGGTGTAAGATAGATATATATTCAAAACACATCACCAAGTCTTGAACTGAAGATTCCTAACCAGTGGGAAGCAAATATGCCTTTTGACTGGACCTCATTTACCCAGGCTTTGAGCTGCTCCTCCAATCAGACTTCATCCACAGGCTGGTGGGATCAAACTTGAGAGAACAGCTAACCTTGATCATCTGTGACATGGCTTTTCTCAGGGAAATAGTTGACTTGAAAAGTAGAAAGAAGAGATGTCTGGAAATAAACCACTTTTGTTGGCCAGACCAGTCCGCTGAGTCATTACCAAGGAAAATGGTTATGATGCAGACATGGATCTACCTGCATGGGAGAATTTGGCACATAGTCATGGCCAACAGGCTCCACAGCAAGATATCCTGAGGATAGGAGGCCCTTGATGTACCAAACAGTACAGGAAGCCCATGTGTAAAAACAATATAGTGCAGTACTTACTGTTAATAAAAATTACCACTGTACATAAAATAAAGCCCAAAATACCCTCAAGTTCTTTTTTTTCTTTTTTATTTTTTCCACTGGGGGCAGTTGCTTGTCACTCAGCATCATAATTATTATCAGGATATTCCCACATGTCTCCTCCCCACAGGGCTAGTTTGGGAAACATCAGGCTACCTAAGTTTAACCAGCTTTCTAGGTAAGATATTTGGGTGTCATATGAAACATACTTGGACAGTTTAGGGCAAATACAAGAACTCACAGTTCTTCACAGAATATTTTGCTGTGTGCTCTCCAGTTTCTGGACCTAGCACAACTTAGGCTACCTACAAGCAGATTCTGTGGAACAGGGATATCAGGGACAGCAGATTCTGCACACTCTAGAGAGCAGCTTGTTTTCTTTTTCCTTTAAAAAACTGTCCCTGAAATTATTATTGTCGCATGCAAGGTTTATTTCCTCAAGCAAAACAGAACTGCACCACATGCTTTTAAGTTTAAATTTGTTTATTGGTTTAAATAGATAAGCAAAAAGGATTATTCTCATGAGTAGATACTGTAGGCATCATTTTCAAGATTGCCACTCAGCAGGCTATACCTCATCATAGCATACATTGAGTGCCATGCATATGCTAAATTGAAAAAACTGAAGCCAATAGTTTCAGGCTACACTTAAATAGAGCCTGGCCAAATCAGCATAGGAGACAAAACACCTCTTGCCTAGATAACAAAGCTTCTATCTTACGTATAAAAATGCCAATGACAGCAACTTTTTATTAAATTCATATGGTAATATTCCCTGGGATCTCCATGAGATACACATAAAGAAGAGCCTTCTTCTTCTGCCTTTCTGATATCTTTTGAAATTAGCAGCTGCTGCTTGGTTATGTGTGTAGCAAGTGTAATTTGTTTTACTTCCTGCTGTGAATAAAACTCTGCAAAGACCTATCTGCTCATTGCATATTAAGGCAGGATATGTATATGTCTATCTATGTGTATATATTAATGCATATAATATCTCAGCCTTTTTATTTAAAAATAAGAATTATACAGTCATCGCTTTCTATTTAACTTCTGACATCATGTTTCATCTCTTTTCTTCTGTTTCTTTCATTAACCTTTTTTCCTTTTTCATCCTCTCTCTGACTTTCTCCATGCATTGCTATTACATATGCTCTCTTGCCATTTAAGTTTTCTGGGTTTTCCTTTTTGCAATATTCAATGCTGCATTATATAAGAAGATTATATTTGTTTCTCTGTGCCTGCAATTTTTGGTTTGGAAACTCTTTTCCTTCTTGTCTTTGCATAATACCATATGGATCCTACAAACACTTGATCCCACTCCTGCTGTTCAGTCCTGTGGGTATCTTTTCTTTGTGACTGGTCACTGAGATCAAATAAAGGTATGAGAACCACAAGCAGTTTCAGTCACAATCGTGGCTCAAATATAGACATAGGTGATTGAATCGGACTACTGTGCACAAGTACTGCACCCCAATCTTGAGTACCACAAGAGGGAAGGGAGGGTAAGGCAATGTAAGGGGGTATAAGAAGATACCCTTCAATGGCCAAATGTAGCCCTGGCTGACTATTTTGAGCTAAAGAGTTCCATGTATTAGTGCAACAACAGCAGCTAAAGCAGTGCAATCAAGGTGGCATGCACTTGCTAAACTTCTTCAGGGAAATAAATATGCTGTAAATCCAGAGTTTCAACAATAACGTCTCTATGTCCTGAAAAAGATCTGAGCCCACAAACAGGCTCCCCAGGAAAGTGGTCAGAGCACCAAGTCTGACTTGAGTTTAAGTATTTGGGCAATGCTCTTGGGCATATGGTGTGATTCTTGGAAATGTCCTGTGCTAGAACAGGAGTTGGATTTGATGATCCTGATAGGTCCCTCACAACTCAGCATATTATATGACTCTATATCACCTTCCAAATTTCTCAAATAAGAAAAATATTTATAATCGGGAATTTTGAGGTCTTGGACAGACACTGAGTGGAATATCTGGATAAGTGTTATGGAAAATAAGTGCTCTGAGACTTTAGATAAGGAGTTGGAAGTCGAGAAAAGTTCTGTCCTTAAATCTAATTCATGTTTTTTTTCACCCAGATCAAAAGCTTTACATATTAACTGTCTTGCCCCTTACATATTAACCGCTTTACCCCCATTACAGTGTTAGAGTTTTGTCCCTTCATGAAAACTACACATGAGCATATAATGTAATTTCTTTCCAATTTTTAATGCCCAGATAATATTTCTTGGGTGTTTTTCAGCAGTTTTACCATCAGCTCAATTTGAAGAGACAACTCAGTGCAAGCACTCATTCCTTCTGTCTTTAGAAAGGAGAGCACAGAGGTATATGTAATTGTATACAAATCTCACTTTATTCTCCTTTAGGATTTCTGTTTCAACATGGATTTTATTAGTCCCTCTCACTCAGTTTGGCCCTTGTTTCGGAAGAGTTTTTCTACCAGAGTGAACAATTTTCTTTTTTGGGAAAGAAAGCCTTTCCTGGTACTTCAATCATTGGTAGGAAGCCTGTGGTGCTCAGGTTCCTGGGCTGTATGATCAGGTATTTCAGTCTGTAGCTAATAAATATTTTGAAAGTGACAAAAGGATAAAAAAATAAAATAAATTTCTAATATCCAACCTGACACAACTTCAGGCCATTCCCTCAGGTTCTGTCACTGGCTACTGCAAAGAGATCAGTGTCTGCCCCTCCCTTCTCTTGCCATCACAAGGAAGTTGTAACTGCAGTGAGATCTGTCCTCAGTCTCCTCAGCTCCAGGCTGAACAGATCAAGTGATCGCACCCACTCCATGTATGGCTTTACCTCAAGGTGCTTTATCATTCTTATTTCCATCCTTTGGACTCTCTAATAGTTTGGTATCCTTCTTACATTGTAGCATCCAAACCTGCCCCCAGCACTCAAGGTGAGGCTGCCCCAGCTCGGAGCAGAGCAGGACAATCCCCTCCTTTGCCTGGCTGGTGGTGCTGTGCCTGATGCACCCCAGGACAGGGTTGGCCCTCCTGGCTGCCAGGGAGCTGCTGGCTCATGTTCAACTTGCCAGGACTCCCAGGTGCCTTTCCATGGCACTGCTTTCCAGTGTCTTATTCCCTGGTCTGTCCATACATTCAGGGTTGCCCCACCCCAGATGCAGAATCCAGCACTTACCCTGTTGAAATTCATATGGTTGGTGATTGCCCAGACCCCTGATTTGTCAAGGCCTCTCTGCAGGGCCTCCCTCCCCTCAGGGGAGTCAACAGCTCCTCCCAGTTTTGTATCATCTGTGAACTTGCTCAGTATCCCTTCCAGCTCTGTGTCCAGGTCATTTATGAAGATGTTGAAGAGCAGAGGGCCGAGGATGGGGCCCTGTGGAACCCCTCCAGTGACAGATTCCCAGTCTGATGCCACCCCATTTACTGCAACCCTTTGCGCCTGACCCTTGAGCTGGTTGCTCATTCACCACATGATGCATTTACTCAGGTATGTTGCAGTAGCCCCAGAGTTGTGGTGGGCCCTGAGCCATCCACAGATGGTGCTGCTCCCCATGGAGAATTTGCAACCTTTAGGCTGTTTCAGGTATAACGCCTCCACGGGGGAAGTCTCCCTGGGAGACTGCCTCTCTGCTTAGGGTGACCAAAGGGTTGCACCCCGTATGGAGCTTTGCAACATTACTGGTTATTTTCCCATGTCCTGGTTTTCACCCCTGTTGGTTGGTTCTTTTTTGATCCTCTCCCCGATTGGTCTTTTCCCAATTCGTTACACTACTGGCCAAGTTGTAAAACCCACACCCCCTACTTCCCTATATATCCCTGCTCCCCTGGATTCTCTGGTTCTTCTCCCCCTGGACTTTGAGGAGTGAAGAGGGTTTCCTGAGTACTAGAAGACCCCGTCTCACCTCTTTACATCCTGTGTCCCCCCAAGTGGCAGTAGCAGCTTCACTGCTCAGGCAGTTCTCACAAAAGGGCAAATTACTCAGGGCAGGAGTGTGTCTGTGCCTGTGCCTAGCAAGGTGCCTTCATAAAGGCGCTTCAGGCGAGGAAGGCTGCAGCACCTCACTGCTGTCAGGGCATGACACAGAATAATCTTCTGCATCATTTTACCAGGCACTGAACTGAGACTTACAGGCCTGGAGTTTCTGGGCTCCTTCTTGTCTGTCTTGAAAACCAGGACAACATTTGCCAACTTCCAGTCATCTGGGATCCCTCTGGATTCCCAAGACCACCCAAAAATCATTGAGAGAGATTCTGTGATTACAAAAACCAGCCTTTTGAGCATTCTCTGATGAAACACATCAGGCTCCATAGATTTGGAGGATCCAGCTGGAGCAGGACATCTCGCACAATTTTGGGGTTGATTTTGATCCCATTTGTGACTTAAGCCACTCACATAACCTCCTCTATCCACTGTGGGATGATCTTCCCTTCCTCTCAGATGCTATGTGCTCAGCTTTCCAGGGACACGGGTTGTATTTTTACTGTGGGGTTCTGCCTGGTTACCTCCATAGATCTCTCTTTCCATCCACCTCCATTCTTCAATGTGTTCTGGCATTTTCTAAAGCCCTGTGTGCTATGCTGCACTGTGACCTTTTCCTTCTTGCCCTTGTTTTCCATCCTAGCCCAACAAGACTGGGCTTATGTTGGGACCTCGAGAACCCAGCATGGCACAGTACACTGTAGCATATGGGCTTGCAATTGTCTCTGTTGCCTGGCACAGTGGATCTGACAGCTCATATCAGGCCATGAATATCACTGTCAAAAAAAGTCTATGTGACCATTGTGTTACTGTGTATTACTGTGTGTTAGTAAGCTATTACTACTACTAATAATAATGCAATTTGCCTAGAATTTGCAATACTTGCTAAATGAAGATTTCATGGGGCTCCTGGTCTTGAAAGGAAGGAAAAACAAAGAAAGGCATTCAAGCTTATAGGCTTGGGAAGGATTAGAAAGGGTCAAGATGAACACACAGTAATGATCACCATGATGTGCTGCAGCCAAGCAGACTTGGTGTCTCCAGGGAGCCAGAGCTTCTCAGTTTCCACTGTCATTCTGTGGTTTTCATTTAAGGGTTTTGGATATGCTGTGCATGATGAATTTTGAGATCATTAGGGCAATCACTACATTGCTTGAGAAGGACTAGATTTTCTTTCCAAGGTGCTGTGTTGATAGTGGTGTCCGTCACCACCAGACAGTATCATTCTAGATCTTTTGGCTGGAGGGCTATAGATCTTTCATTTCCAGTCAAAGTAAATACCACATTTTATCTTTGTTCTCAGTAACAACAACTGCTTGAGCTAAGTCTGCTCCATTTTGACTAAACACAGATCTGAAAGGCGTTGTTCAGATTTGTATTCTTACACAAATGATTTTGGCCAAGTTGACATTTGAGAAGAAGTTGAGACTGAAATTCAGGTTTCATGGAAGTGACTATTGTCACAGATGTATTCTCAAAGTAGTTATTGTCTCAAAACTTCAGATTTCCAAATCCTTTCTGAAGTATTTAATCATTTAACCAAGGTAACAGAGGGGGATTATTGCTCTGAATTTATTCTAAAGGCATGATCTTGGAATTCCACGTTGAACACCTTTAGTATCAAATAACCTTATATTGGCATGATTATAAATCCCAGTTCCAGAGTGCAAGAACAACTCAGTGAAAGTCTGGAGTGAGTTTTTTTAATTGGGCAAGCAGCTGATTCTCCATCCGTTTCTCATCTTTCAATTTCATTCTCATAAATGTTTCCATCCTAGCAGAGTTTTTCCCAGAAAAAAATCAACCTCATAGCAGACACTCAACATTTCAACTTGAATTGTTTGGCAAAGTGATAAGCAACTGAAAGCAATATTTTTAATGGGAAAAAGTGTTGCACAGCTGAGTCTGTATCACTCATTATTTTAATGTTTGTCTAGCAGTGGTATTGCCAAGGCATTTATTACTGGAGTATTTAGGACACTGGCTAAATGTCAATTACTTCTCCAGACTTACTGCAAAGATTTAGTAAAAGAAACCAAAAAGGTTCCTTTCCCTCATGCTTGGTACAAGCAGTTTTGGCATCCTAGGCAAGGCGCCTTGCTAAGATGGTGGGGGTGGAGAAGGCCTTTGAGGAACTCAGTAACTCCCAAAAAACTTCACATGATCGACCTGAAATGGTTTTTATTTTTCTTCTAAGTGCAGAGGTATTTTCGGTTTTCTTCAACTTTTACACAGACATTTTTCAAGAGTTGGATAATACTGTGTTTAATGGTGTTACAGTTACACATGCTAAGACTAGAATAATTGACCCTCCTCCTTGTGACTGTTATCTGGATTTCCTGGCTGTGTTCCTTCAGTTCATGCACTGGTGATGGAATGCATTACTCACAAGCTAATCAGTGCATCTGAATTTATACATCATTATTTATGTCTTTGTTTCATGCCAAAGTACATTTGCTGTTTTTTAAAGCATGAACATGGGCAGTGCCTGGCCTAAGGAAAGTTTGACATGAACAAGAGATATGTTAGCTGGAATGGAGATACTTTAATGATCAATAGTAAAAATACTTGGAGGAGGAAAGCTTCACTGCCTATCAGACATAATTAGACAAGAAACACAAGAAAAGCACACAGGGGTCTAGATTTTAGTGGGCTGGGACCACCCAAAGCTAGGTGTCCAGTAGAGCTGGCTACATTTCCATCCGCACCAGATCAAAGGGACATGAATTCAAATGACACCTGAAGCAAGACAGAACCCGCAATAGGACTCAGTGGTGGCAGATCAGTCCCAAGTGAGAAGACTGAGTCTATGGCCTCCCAAAAAAAACTGGAGTGACAAGGCATGAGAAGTCTGAATGGCAGCTAGGTCATAAAAATATGCTTGCAAACTGCTGCATATGACATTCAAAGAGTAGTTTAAGATACAGAACAATGCCAACAAAAGGCTTCATGAGAGATAGTAAGTACAGCTATATCTAAGCCAGAAGTTAGATGGAGGTTTCTCACCCTGGTGGCACAAGGCTCTGGGAAAATCTTCTGAATGAAAACAAGGAAGGACTGCCACAGGGTTGTGGGACGGACCCTGTCCAGGTTACAAGTGAATTGATATGGTGTAGATGAAGGGAGGAGGAGCCAGCATTGATGTAATCCTGCCCTGTGGAAATGGATAAACTGTCAAACCATATTCTCTCAAAGGACAAAGACTATTGTACACAACATGTTACATTTATTTCACTTACTATAAGGAACACAGGGCATGCATTACACCCAAATTCCTCCAAATAACAATTTCCTACCTCTGTGCAAAAGATACAACTCAGCAGTTCATTTCTAAGTTCCAAGTAAGTTTTCAGTAGTATTTTTCTCTCCAAGAAAAATTTTTATGAACTCTGATTGCCGTTGTCTCTGTCTTCATGAATCAAAGGTCTGGTATCAGTTTGCTGAACCTGAATGAAGTGAGTTAAGGTGATCCCTTGAAGAAAATGTGGATGCCCTATCCACATCAGGCCTCTTCGGCCCACTGGTGCATAGTGAGACTCAGGAATTATATCAATCGGCTTCTTATTTCCCTTTTACTTTTTCTGCCTTTTTTGGAAGAATCTAACTTTTCACAGGACATTTTATTTCAGATGTTTCTTTCTTGCAAGACCTAAGAAAAACTGTATACCTCACCTTCCCCCATCTTAATCAGAGATAGTAACACTCTAGTGTTACTAGATTGTGGAGGGAAAAGAATCTTCTGTTTTCAGATATTTTTCTTAAAATTTAATTTGTTGTAATTAATTTTTTCTGTTAGTGTCCTTGGAGATCAAATAAATTGGCTGCATTTACGATGTATATTTTCTGCCTCATCATTGGCAAAATGAAACTACATTAGCCGAATGCACCATGCAGGAAGCTGTCTGTTCTTCTGAGAAACCTTCTCACAGTTATCACAATGTGCAGTTAGCATTCAAGAACAAAAAGTAAGGACAGCTGAATCCAAAGCAAATCCAGTATGTGGTTAGAGAATATATAAAAATATTTCTTGTATTATATATTGTCCTTGGTTTTACAAAGACATTAACCCTTTAAAACCACTGGCCAAATGAAATGTTCAAAGATTGTTGGTTTTTTTAAATTACTGCTTTTGCCAGTGAAGCTGGATCAAGGTCTTGTTCTCTATCACTGAGTGGGTCCTGAGAGTTGGATCCCTTTGTTTTAGGTAGCATAGGGCACAGCAAGGCACTACTGACTCTATTGTTCTGTTTCTCACACACACACTCACATTTTCTCCCTCCCTCTCTCTTCTCTCCTCACATATATGTATGTATGCATATGTATGTACACATGTATGCATATACATATGCATATGGATGGTTTGTTTTTAGATTTTTAAGTAATTTGAACACTACAGAGAAAACCACAGTCACAACTTTAAATTCATTTTTGAAAGGTGAAAGTAATGTCAGGCCTATTGAGTGATCTGGGCTGTCACCACCATGACAGCCCAGATTAATCAACCTTGCACCACTGAAGTGAAACCAGACCAACAGTAGGAGGACTTCTTGAAATAGATGCAACCTTATACTGCCAGACATTTTATATTTTTAAGTTACAGGCATATTGCTATTTTTTTCAGGTCTGTCAATGGAATGATGAGTGTCATTGATTCAGCACATGTAAAAGGAATAAGCATCTTTGGGCTATGGGTCTTAGAGTCCACCAAAGCTGTTTCTTTGATGTTATTGATTTTAATGTGAAAAGATCACTGTATCACACTTAAAATAGGTACAATTGGAAAGAAATTCAAATAAATAAACAGTGGTTCCCACTGGGATAAACAGAGAAACTCTTGACTTAAGAAATAATCATCATCCATTCCCATAAAGTTCATAATTGACACATATCCACAGACACATATGCCGGTTCTCATTCGCACCTCCCTTCCTCAGTTGTGCTAATACATTTCCATGGCTCCAGTGCTCTCTGCCCGTGGGAATGAGAGGCAGAGTGGGAGAGGAGCCACTTGATGAATGTGACCTTAGTCACAGGGCTGTGGAGCATCCCTCAGCTGAATCATTCTTGCCTTTTAAAAAGTATTGGGCAATGCTTTGGGACTCAGTGACCTGCGAGGACAGTGTTTGGACTGTTCTGCTGATGTGCGTGGGAGGGAGGAAGGCGCAAGTTTTAAAAAGGACAAGTCCATTAAAAAAAAAATATGAAGCAAAGCAAAACCAACAACCTATCATTTTACTGCAAAATATGCTGGAGGATTTCAGGACCTTCGTTGCTGAAGGCCCTCAAATTCTTCTCCAGACATAAATATGTGAACAAATTAAACTCTATGTGGTTTTTGCTGATCCCAGCCATGTTCAGTCTTAATCTATCTCAATCATGAGCTACTTCTTAAAAATAATATTTTGTGGTTCCAAAACATCTTTAGCTAATCCTTGCTTAGTTTGGAAAGGAATTATATTTGGAAGGATGCACATGTCCATGTGGCTTTGAGGGATACTCTCTTTACGGTTCTCATCCATCATAAATTTTCTTGAAAAATAATATATAATGCTCCAGCATCATGCTACTGAACACTGTATTCTAAACAACATGGGTTTTTTCCAGGGGAACCTACAGATTGTAAGCCAAAAAAAAAAAACAACAAAAAAGAAATTCTTAAAACTATGCCAAATTGATACATGAATGTGCTTGAATCTTCTCCATATTGGAAGTCAGAGGCATCAGTGCTACTTACCACACAAGAAGCTAAGGAAGAAGAAACAAAAATGTTATAATATTTCAAAGATCACAACCACAAATGTGCCTGGAAAATGCATGACATTTCACATGGAGATGTAACACTCTCTGAAGAACAAGAACTTGGCTTTAACTACTGAATGTAAAGAAAACAGTTTCTGAGATTAGTTTCTAAACCATGGGTAATTGAAAAAAGGCTTTTAAATGGTTCATTTCAGGACATCTTTTGCACTCTTTTCTGAAGTGAAGTATTAATTTTCATTTCTCATTCTCCCTCAAATTAGAGCAGTCTGAGAGACTACAAGTCTTGAGAAATCTGGTATCAAATTCTCCTTTTATACTTCTTAATCAAACATTTCTTGCCTTCCACTTCACCTTTTAGATACCCTGTTGAAAATTTTCGTCAATGACACTATTCCATGTCTTAAAATAAAATGTATTTTAAAGCCTATTTCCTAAAAAATAACTTTTCTCTTCTGCAGAAAATGTATACATTGCTTAAGGTCTCTCAAATTCTTAAAACAGGCTTACATGACACAAAAACTGAGAGTAGATTTTCCCTAAAGCTTAAATCTGAGTGCAACACTGTCATCCTAGTCTTATGTGAATATGCTTCATTTGTATTATAGCTAACAATGTGTATGTCCCTCTCAAGTAAGTACTTTCAGTGAGGTCCCTGTGGTCAGTGTACTAAACATAAAAGTTACTGTCACTTTTACAATGTTTGGATTTTGTCGTAAAAATTTTATTACAGGATTTTTGCAACCAGTTTTTGGTTTGTACCTTCAGATTGCATTTATGCCAGAATTAAATGTTTTGAGAGCATGTCTGCTTGATCATGTGGATATGTGCTAATACAGATAGCATGCACACATCTGAGACCACAAAAAACAGCACATAAATTCTGGACAAGTGAAATGAAGAGTGCAGTTGCAAAAACCAGTTCAAAACCACCTACAAAACAGTTAGGAAAAATTTAGGCATAACATCCAAAGAACACAAAACCAAGCCTATACAGTGCTGTCTGTGCAATTTGAAAGAATTTAGTATTAAATTCCAGAATACAAGCAATTGCACAAAACATGAAAACCTCAGGAAAAAAAAGGAAAATAATTTTCAAATTAGTTCTGGTTTGTGAATCAATTTCCAGCTCTCTTGTTTCCACTGAACAACTGGAACTGGAAAGGATATAAAACTGAGGAATTGCAATCATAAGGGATTTTGGAGTGTCTCTGTTAGCTTTTGATAACTGGTGGGGGGAGAGAGGGAAGGATGATACCAGCAATTTCCAAAGTAATTTGCCATTCTTATATTGCTCAAGCCAAGTTAGTGGAATCGTTCCCAAGAACGGTGTCACATGCGAAGCATGCCAGATACTTTGGGTCAGTTCCTCAGGGAAATGTGATTTATGCAGCCAGCCATTGCATATGATGTCACACTCACAGCACCCCATACAGAGTAATATCAACAGCACTGCAAATAATTGCAGCAGGGAGTACAACCCTACCAGCTATGTTAAAGAATGCTTCAGTAAACACATATTATGATCTATTGATTTAATTAAATATCTATATTTCTATGTGCATGTAGAATTTTTTTATCCTTTTTTAAAAACTGATTTTCTTCATGAACTAAAATGAGCCTTTGGGGCTTCTATGTGAGCCAGACTTGCACCCAGATGCTGGTGCTGCTGTTGTGCCCATCTGAAATAAACGCTTATTTAACCAACCTGCAGTAAAAGTCCAATATCAGGAGTACTGTTTGTTTTGGCATCTTCTTTATCCAAATGAATGGGATTTCCCAGGTGTCAGGCTGCTATCACACATAGGATGACTGCTGAGTTTTGTCCAAGGGCTGCATACGTATTTGGCATTTTCAGTTTCTACAGTGTATGGGAAGTTATTGTGCAGCCATCAGATAAGAGAGGATTTTTATCCTCAGAACATACATTCCTTGGCTGTAAAGGACACTTCTGCAATGAGTCAGAAGGACACAGAGACCTTTTGTTTACCAAAGGCTGGCAAATCATTTCATCTCAACCAACAGCCTCTTTAGTGACAACATCCTGACTACTTCTAGCAACCAAATGGTTTTTCACAGCAGGGTTCAGGCAGTAATTTCCTCTAAGGAACCTGCTTGTATTTTGCCTTGTTAGACACCATTCTTCTCTGAGTTTAAACTGCCACATACAGGAAGGGATACAGAAAATATCTGCAGCTGGAACACAGCTGCAGTAAGATAAGATGCCACATTTTAATTATGTTCAATTTAATGAGCTGCTGAAAGGCCAGGTGGAAACACATGGGTAGTGTGAGTGGGTTGCACCCAGGGAGAACAGGTGTGACGGAAGACTAAAGCCTGACACATTATGTCCTTAGCACTGCACACAAAAATCCTGGGTTTCCTACTTTTAACACTTGTAGCAAACCCTGTAGAAACATGATTCAAACCTTCATCACTGTATTGATTTGGCATGGCCTGGTTTTTGGCAGCAGAGAGCCACAGAGGTTGCTCCTGTGAGAAGTTGCCAGAAGCTTCCACCATGTGCAGCAGAGCCAGTCTCTGATGACTTTGAAGATGGACATGCTGCTGGCCAAAACTGGGCCAATGAAAGAGGTTGGTAATGCCTCTCTGACAACATATTTAAGAGGAAATTAAAACAAAGTCACAGGGTTTTTGCTCCTAGTCAGAAAAAAAGGGAATGTAAGAACATGTGAGGGAAACAACACGGTGACACCAGGGTCAGTACAGAAGGAGGGGCAGGAGCTGCTCCAGGTGCCGGAGTTGAGATTCCTCTGCAGCCCATGGTGAGGCAGCTGTGTCCCTGCAGCCTGTAGGGATCCACAGGGGAGGCAGAGATCCACCCACAGCCCATGGGGATCCATGGGGGATGCAGAGACCCACCCACAGCCCATGGGGGAGGTGCCCATGCTTGAGCAGGTGGATCCTGGAGGAGGCTGTGATCCCCTGGGAGACCCAATGGAGAGAGGGGGCCCCTTGTTTCCAGGCTGGAGCAACCTGTTCTTGGAGAACTACACCCCATGGAAGAATGACCCAAGCCACAGCAGTTTTGGAAAAACTGTGTGCCCATGGTAGGGACTCACATTGCAGCAGTTCTGGCAGGACTGCTGCTTGTGAGAGTGGACCCATGCTGGAGAAGTTCACAGAGAACTGTCTCCCATGGGAGGGACCCCCACAGTCTCACAGGGGAAGGACTCCTCTCCTGGAGCACAGGAAGAAAATCTGGGTGATGAACTGTCCAAAACCCCCATACCCTGTCTCCCTGTGCTGTCGGTGGGAAGGAGGAAGGCGCTGGGGTAAAAATGGTGTTTTAAGGGTGTTTTATTTTACTTCTCATTATCATCCTCTGGTTTTGTTAGTAATTAATTTTACCTTGCAACTGAAGTTGAGCCTGTTTTGCCCTTGAAATATTTCTCCTGATCCTTATCTCACTCATGAAGCCTTTGTTAACCTTTTTTTTACCTTTTCCATCCTTTGCCCAGCTGTGGCAGGGGAGGGTGAGTGAATGACTCTCGTAGGTGCCCGGCATTGGGCCAGTGTCAAACCACAACAAGCATCATAGGGTCAAGAGGTTTGCATGTAGAGAAAGAGACAGGAGGAGAACACCAGGCTGTGTGGAACCACAAGGTGGAGATTGGTACTACTGTCTGTCTACATTTTACAAGTTGGTGGACAAGTTCCTGTCCCTGGTGGAAGCCCCTGCCCTTAAATCTCATTCTGTTAGGTTTTATGGGTTTTTCAGCTCAGCCCATGCTATGGCACATGTCCTCTAATGGAATCAGTTTCTCAAGGGGGATGAATTTTTTTTCTGAGCAAGGTGTGATATTAGCAGGGCTACCCATTTCCTTCCTGAAGATTGCTTTTCTTTGAGGTCCACTTCAGATCGCTGCCCTCCCTCCAGTGTGCTGTTATATGTCAAGTATCTGTCACTCCCGAGTGAAACTCAGCAAACTCAATGTCTGTTGTCTTTGCATTGGAATAGTTCTGGAGGGAAGAAAAAGGGCGATTTTAAAAATGCAAATGTACAAATCAAGAAAACTTTGCACCGTTTTTTAATAATATTGTTATCAAAGCACAAAAGCACAGAGCAGTGCAGGTCAGGTACTAGACAATGTTCCCTGAGACATGCACACTGTAGCATGTGATTTTACTTTTCTGCCAGCTTAGTCTGAAATCTGAAAGTAGGTGACATTTTCAGCTGAACCTGTTGTGTTGAATTGAGCCAGTAGAACCACCAAGGTCACTACATTACTCATCCTGCTGCTGTTTTCACCAAACACCAAGAAATCAGAGCTGCTTAGGTGCCAATACTGTCTACTGTAGGGCCATGGAAATTCATCAGCATTTCTTGAGTGGATTGTTCCAAAGGTCTCCACACAACCTTCTCTTCTCTAAGTTGAAGAGCCCCAGCTTGAGAGAGAGGTCATGCAGAGATTCTCTCATGCTGCATCCGAGCTCAAGCAATGGTAAGCTGGCACCAGCCCTGCTTTCCAGCCACCCAAACTCCTCCAAGCATACAAGCAAGGGCCAGCACTGGCTCTGGATATTGCTTGTAAAGCTGCAAAAAAAGAAGCAATTCTGTTGAGGATGGACAGAAGCTGGAGGAGGAAGCATAGCAGCAGCATAGCAGCCTCGAGAACGTAACCAAGAACACAGAATATGTACATCTACTAATATGGCAACAACAAGGCCAGCAAGGCATGGCAGAGAGGCAGAGTCTAGGGCACAGCAGGGACAGTGGAGGTGCAAGGCCATGAAATGAGAGGTGCAGCTGAGCTCTCCGTGTCCTGACCTACCTGTTTTTGGCCGTTCTCCATCTGGGTGGCCGTTTTTTGGTGACAACAGGGCTGGTCACAGAACTGGTGGAATGGTGGCTGGTCTGAGTCAGAAAGAAAAGGCAGAAACTGCTCAGTGTGGCATTGTTCTTCTCCACTCTCATTAGCTGGATTATTATCTATGATCTCTGTGTATCTTTCAATAGCTAAATAGGCTAGCTCATAGGGGGGTTGCAAGAGATAAGAATTTGTGAGGACTGGTAGGTGGCAAGGTTTATAATATTTTTAATTTATATAATATCAGGAATCACAAGGTAGAGCTACACCCATTATTTCCTCCGTGAAAATGGTTTGTTACATTTAGGTTATTAAGACCAAACCCAGTCTCCATATACCCACACATATCTGTGTTTAGCTAGCCAACACCCAGCTACTTATGGAGCACACTGAAATGCACAGATACTATGCAATCCACTGTGCTCATATGCACTATACTGTATGGCCCAAAGATGAACAAAGTCATGATAAAACCACATTTGCACAGGGTGTACATAGTGTGCATAAAACTGAACACTGAACAGTACTGCTGAGCTCAAAGAGCCTTTGGGGATTACACCTGTTTGTACCAGGATATAAATGTTTACTTTCCCAGGTTAGAGTCTATCTACAAATTCCCACTGAGAATTTGCTCATGATTTTATATTCTGACTGTAAAATTGTCATTCTTTTAACACGCTCTTGAGAAAAAAGAAAAAGAAGTCAAAATGATACTGTGAAAAAGAATCTAGCTTGGAAAACCTTAGAGATCAGAACAATTTCAACTCTCCCACTGAGGCATATCTTTCCTACATATTCATGTAACCTTTCTCCTACTTAGAGCAGTTATAAATTAAAACAAAACTATTGCATTAGGAAGTTATGCACCCTATGGTTGTGGATAATAATTTCTTTTTCTTTTGGATGTCAGGGTACAAAATAGCTCCATTAAGGAAGGCATCTGTCCTGAGGCAAACACCATAGAGCATACCCTACATTCTCAAAGTAGTATGTGTTAAGATTTTTAGGTGTTTGTAACCTGCTGAGACGAGCTTTTAAGAAAAATATTTTGAGGGCTGGCTCATAGGGGGCCTATTATTTCCTCATGTTACCATACCACATTCATGATCAGATCTTTTAGAGCAACACAGGACACCAGCCTTGGAGAGGAAGGAGTTAATTTTTCATCCATGGGTACAATATTATGTGGCTCTTACATTATCATAAAGGCATAAGAAATATTTTTTTATTAGTAGATGGATTAGTTCACTGGGAATTTAGTGTACCTAGCGATCACTTATCTTCCTGCAGAGTTTCTGCACCGTGCGATGAAATGACCACCAAGTCCTTCTGGATGTGCTCTATATGTCTGTATCTTGGTCTAAATCTACAGACCAGCCCTGTGCTTGTGGTTACACCCCAGACACAGAAGTGTTGGTGTCCAGTAGGACCTCATCCACTGCAACACCCATGGAACTTTCCCAGTTCCACAGACAGCAAGAGCAGATCAACCCAGCAATACAGACTTCATATATAAAGCCCAGAGATTATGTTCTCCACCTCCAAAAGTGAGTGACACAAAAGGGTGAAGATATATATGGCAGAGCTGAATACAAGTGCTTTGCCCTTTGTAATGCCAGCTTCCCTGTCTGACCCTTCTCATGCTCTCCACCCAGCCTAGCCTAAATTCAAGATGCATGTATGCAGAGAGTCAATCCACTTTCTTGTGCAGCATCTAGCAAGTAATTTCTGTGTAGTGTTATTACAGCAAAAATATTCATGCTAGTAACCAGTAATGTCTTCTGCCTCTAAGGAAGCATTTAGTGAACAAAAGATGGTGGGTGCACATAGTGCCTTCTCCCATCTTGGTATTCATAAAAGTTCTGCATAGCTAAAAACACAGAAATTTTGGGGCTTTGTATTTAGTCTTTTGCATCTTTCCAGGCCCTTATATTAAGACATGTCAAAATTTGAGAAATAATTAGATAACTGAAAAATATATAATTGGGATCCTTTCAAAAATGTCCTATTTTCCCTAAGTCATTTTAGTACTACTCCATACCAGGAACCCTGTGTACTTCTCACTGAGTGGTAATGGACCTTATTTTCTTTCTCTGCAAAGATTGTATTTTTTGATTCAGGGCTTTTTTTTTTCCCTCTGAGGCTAGTGGGATATATGAAACTAAATCTAGATAAGCCACATTTGAATTAGAGCCAGCCCATGTATATAGGAAGGCATTCCCATATATCTGGGCTCTCTCTTGAGGATTCCAGCCATGTGCATACTTCTATGGAATGTTGTCAGACTGACAGTCCCACAATACCTATCAAACTCTTCAAAGTGGAACCACTGGGCTTTTAACTTTATTAGTATCTCTTAGAGAATGCTCTTGCTCAGCAGAGAAAGCAACTGAATTTAAAGCAACTCGGTATCTTGCAGGCAGCAGCACCTTGCTAAAAGTTTGGGTTCTCTGGAAGCTGGTGGGAGAGATAGGACAAGCCAAGTGGAACAACAAATGAGAACTTTGAAACAAAATTAAATGAAGGGAAACTTGATGACAAGCAGTTTTGTTGAAAGCTTTGATGTTCCTGGGGAGCTGTCTTCTTGTATTATAGCACAGAGCTATACATTACAAATAACAGAAAATTCTACTTAGCAGAACACATAGTTTTGTTTATTCATAGATTTTTTTTTCCACATTATCCTTGATGGTATTGTATAAAATTAAAAGACTCACCTTATTGTAAAAAATTTCTTCCTTTTATGTGGTCTAAATCTACCCTGTGCTAGTTTAAAACCATCACCCCTTGTCATATCACTCCAGGCCCTGCTAAAATCCCTGTCCCTGTCTTGCCCATAAAAGCCTTTCCGGTACTGAATGGTCACAACCAGGTCTCCCTGGAGCCCTCAGTCCTCCAGGCTGAACAATGTAGCTCTCATAGCCTTTCCTCATTGGAATACCAATAGTGTTTTTATAATAAAAGTTTTCTATTCAGAAGTCAGTGCCAGCAAACAGGCACCCAACAAAATGCAACTTAAAATGTATGAAAATGTATTAAAAATGGGGAGAGGGGGGCGGGGGGTAGTACTTATCATACCTTTAGAGCTATGTGCCAGTAAATGGAAAGTAATACTACATAGATAATCAGCACACTTAGGCAGACCTTTGAATGGCTTCCTCCCACTGCTGTATCCTTCTGCTAGCAAGGCTGCAGAAGCAGCACAGGGACAGACTTACAGATATATATCTCGTTTCTCATGTTGATGATCCAGTAAAGAACACTGTGCTATCAGTGCTGTGGCTTTACTAATTTGTGATTTATCTTCTGTGAAATGAGTGTACAAATAAAAAATGCATGTAAAAGAGGCCAAGTGGCAGTAATGGGAGATTTTAACTACCAGCAATCAACTGCTACATTAGGAGGAGGAAATAAAATTGAGACTGGTGATCTCTGGTTTTTGACTTAATACAGAATATGCATTAAGTGTAAAAGACTGGAATAAAACCCAGATTGCAGACAAGGGAGAAGGAGTTTTAGGAATAGTCAGGTGGTTGGGAAGATGAGGAAGATATTTTTCCACATCTAATTTCTTTGACGTTCTGCTGTAAAAAAGCAGATGGACAGCACAGTTACCTAGTATAAAAAGAATCTAAAAATACACAAATAAGGGAATTATACCCCATCCACATCCAGAAAATGGTCATCACCACCATTTGCTAAAAGAACAAACTCTTTCTTCCTTACACTTTGGTTGCAATTGTATCTTTTGGGTTGTCCCTTCTTACAATCTGCCTCTCTCACTCTCGTATGCAATTTTTGATGCTCCAGGTTTTAACATTATGTGTTATGGAGCAAGAAGACATGGCATGAAAATGCCCTACTGCATGATTTCTTACAGAGGTGTGGTTTGGACTGCGGTGCTCCTCACACGGGGCACCACTTGTCGCTAGCTGAGGCTGGGTGTGTCCCCCTTTAGGGACAGGAAGAGAGCAGGCAGACACAGCAGCAGTGAGGGGATCAAAAAACTCTCTACTTTATTTACATTTTCTACTTTTATACATTTGTACAGAAGTCCAGAGATTGGCTAGAGAGGTTGCCACCTCTTAACCTGTTTGGTGGACATGACCATCAATCAATTCTTCTCTCAGAGGAGAAGAATGCAAACATTCCAAGAATAAACTTTGTTCACAGAAGAAGGCTATGTGTGAAGGTTCTGCACAGAGGCAGAAAGGCAGAAAACTGGGCAACACAGAGATATGGCACTATATATCCATAATAAATAAAATTAAATGGGATCAAAGTCAGACCTATTAGCTATAGCATGGCTACTGAAATGAGAATGAATGCAGGGAGGGTTGTCCAATGGTTGGAGCTGGCATTGAATTCTTTCAGAACTATGGACTTTTTTTGCTGCAGTCCTACTTTTGAATTTAAACTACGTGTCAGCTCATTGCAGAGGTGTTCCATATGTCTAATCATTTCTGTAGCACTCCTGTGGATCCTCTCCAATAGGTCCATGTCCTTCCTGTATCCTGGGCCCCAGAGCTGGATGCAGCACTCCAGGTGGGGTCTTATGAGAGCAACGTACAGTGGCAGAAGCACCTTCCTTGACCTGCTGCTCACACATCTTTTGATACAGCACAGGATGCCATTGGCTGTCTGGGCTGCAGATTACATTGCTGGATCTTGTTCATTTTTTGTTCACCATTATCCCCAAGTTCTTCTCTGCAGGGCTGCTCTCAATCCCTTCATCCCTCAGTCTATATTGATGCTAGGGAATGCCCTGACCAAGCAGAAGATTGAATTTGACCTTGTTGAACTTGAGGTTCACAAAGGCCCACTCCACACGTCTGTCAGTGTCCCTCTGGACGATATCTCTCCCTACAGTGAACTGAGTGTATCACTCAGTTTGGTGTCATCTACAGTCTTGTTGAAGGCACCTTGAGCAAGCTGCCTGGTTCCACTATCTATGTTACTGATGTAAACACTAATTGCTATTGAGCTCTGTACAGACCCTTCAGGGACACCACATATTTCCACTTGGACATTGAGCCATTGTTTGCAACTCTTTTTCGCAGTCATCCAGACAGTTCCTCATCCATCAGCAATCCACTTGTCAAACTCATATCTCTCCAATTAAGCAGCAAGAATGTCAGCAGGGAGACTGTATCAAAGGGTTTACAGAAGTCTAGATGCATAACATCATCAAGAGTCTGGGTATGAACTAGAGGGCACAGGGTTGACATGGAACCATAAAATGGCTTGGGTTGGAAGAAACCTTATAGTTGGAAAGGTTCATCTAATTTCAAATCTCCACTGCCATGGGCAGAGACAATTTTCACTGGACCAGGTTGCTCAAACCTCATCCAGCCTTGCCTTGAACACTTCCAGGAATGGGAATGTCACACACAACTTCTGTGGGCAACCTGTTCCAGTATTCACCATCCTCACAGTTAAGAATTTCTGCCTAATATTTAATCTAAACTTACTCTCTTCAGTCTGAAGCCATTTCCCCCGTCACTATATGCTCTTGTAAAAAGTCTTTCATCCTTCTTGTACACTCCCTTCAGGTATTGGAAGAACACATTTAGGCCACCCTCCTCTTTCAGGCTTCTCTTTCCAAGCTGGACAATCCCAATTCTCTTACTCTTCCCTTGTAGAAGTGTTCCATCCCTCTAATCATCTTAGTGACCTTCCTCTGGATTCACTTCAACAGATCTATGTATTTCCTCTGCTGGGGACCCCAGAGTTGGATGCTGTGTTCCAGGTGTGGGGCAGAATCCCCTTCCTGGCCCGCTGCCCACTCTGCTTTGGATGCAGCCCAGGACACGTTTGGCTTTCTGGGCTTTGAGTGCACATGACTGGGTTATGTCCAGCCTCTCATCAACCACCAGACAGGTCCTTTTCAAAGGGCTGCTCTTGATCTGTTCATTCCCCAGCCTGTGCTGGTACCACAGGTTGCCTCAACCCAGGTGTAGTATCTTGCACTTGGTCTTCTTAAACCTAACAACATTCCCATGGATCCACTTCTCAAGCTTGTCCAGGTCCCTCTGGATGGCATCCAATCCTTCAGGTGTGTCAACAGCACCACTCAGCTTGGTGTCATCTGCAAATCTGCTGAGGATGCACTTGATCTTTATGTCTATGTCATTAATTAAGACATTAAATAACACAAGTCCTGAAAAAGACCCCCTGGGGGACCCCACTTGTCACTAATATCCATTTGGATTTTGAGTCATTGACCACTACCCTCTGGATGTCACAGAATCGCTTTCTTATCCCTCTAATAGTCCACCTATCAATTTCCTCCCTCTTCAATTTAGAGAAAAGGATGTTCCTGAGGACCATGTCAAGAGTTTTACAGACATCCAGATAAATTACAAGTGTAATGCTTCCCTTGTCCATTGACGCAGTCATTCCATC
Organism: Cyanoderma ruficeps; assembly: GCA_008694505.1. Classification (NCBI taxonomy): domain Eukaryota; kingdom Metazoa; phylum Chordata; class Aves; order Passeriformes; family Timaliidae; genus Cyanoderma; species Cyanoderma ruficeps. Next base: position 83,925 of record VZDJ01000189.1, on the reverse strand, counting down.
ATAGAAGGCTGCTGCATTGATCAGGCAGGACTTGCCCTTGGTGAAGCTGCAATGGCTTTTTCAAATGACCTCCCTGTCTTCCATGGCAAAATGTGGCATGGGGTCTGTGTCGCACAGGTGAGTGTATAGCTTGAGGTATCTGGTTGCTTCAGCTACAAATTTCTAAGCCCATCAATAGTGGCTGCAGACATCAGTGCTGCAGACATGAGTTCCAGATAACATTTCTTGAAATACACTGCAGTCTATGGAAAGAAGGAAGGAAATCAGCTAGTTGATGTGCAGAAGCTTGAACTATGGTTTTGTTGGAATAAGTGCATGTGCAGCAGTTAAGACAAGACTTGCTCTTGACAATCAGTCTATCGTTTTGTTTTCTCAGGACTGATTAAATGAAAACAGGATTGGCATCAGAAAACTCTCTTTGTTAAGAGTCAGTGCTTCTAATTTAGTAAAAAACTTCCACACGGGCTTGTTTTTATGGAAAATGCACATGTTCCTGAGTCCAGCCCTTGGTGTACAGTATCAAAAGCCCATTTGAGAGGAAGGCCTTGAGAAGTAACTGTTTTTCACATGCTGAACTGCAGAACATGTGGGTAATCTGTCCTTCATGGAAGTATATAGATGAGGGGATCAAGTTAGTAAATTTGTAGATGACATCAGGCTGGGTGTGAATGTCAATTTGCTGGAGGGTAGGAGGGCTCTGCAAAGGGACCTGGACAGGGTAGATAGATGGGCTAAATCCAGTAATATGAGCTTTAACAAGACCAAGTGCTGGGACCTGTGTTTTTGGTCACTAGGACCCCTTGCAGTGTTACAGGCAGGGGTCAGAGTGGCTGGACAGAAACCAGGCAGAAAAGGATCTGGAGGTACTGATTGATAGCAGGCTGAACATGAGCCAGCATGTGTCTATGTAGCCAAGAAGGTCAATGGCACCCTGGCCTGTATCAGGAATTGTGTGGCCAGGAGAACCAGGGAAGTGATTTTTCCCCTGAACTCAGCACTGCTGAGGCTGTATCTTGACTGCTGTGTCCAGTTCTGCACCACTCAGTTTAGGAAGGATGTTGAGATGCTGGAGCATGCCCAGAGAAGGGCAGCAAGGCTGGTGAAGTCCTACAAGGAGCCGCTGAGGAAGCTGAGGTTGTTTAGCCTGGAGAAGAGGAGGCTGAGGGGAGACCTTATCATTCTCTACATTTATTTGAAAGGAGGGTGCAGCCAGGTGGGGATCAGTCTCTTCTCCCAGGAAACCAGTGACAGTTCAAGAGGACACAGTCTTAAACTGCACCAGGGGAGGTTTACGTTGGACATAAGGAAGAAGCTCTTCACAGAAAGGGTGACTGGGCATTGGAATGGTGGGCTGCCCAGGGAGGTCCATGAAGTTATCATACCTGGAGGTGTCTGAGAAAGACTGGATGTGGCACTCACCACCATGGTCTAGGTGACAAGGTGATGTTTGGTCATAGGCTGGACTTGATCTTGGAGGTCTTGTCCACCATGACTGATTCTGTGATTCTGATACCTTCCTGTACTTATCTTTACCACCCCAATACTGCAAGACATAGTCTGTGATTTGGCTTGAGAGCTTGCTTGTTGATCCCAGATGAGCAAATTTATAAGCTGAAGATAAGGGAAATCATGGACTCTATTCTTCCATTTGTTCTAATTTCTGTTCTTTGCAATAGTGGCTGGATTTCCTGGCTATGACCTGAACCAAAGCATCTTTTTCAGCCTCTGAATCCTCAAGTCTGCTCTTTGTGCTTCACTTCTGTTGTTCCTGTCTAGTAAGGGATTTTCCATTATGTTGTCAGACAACAACACAGACCTGTGTGGTCACCACACAGGTGATTCTTCTAGTAAGTTCTTAAAAAATAGCCAAACCTGGGAGTATTTGACTTTAGTATTGGTAAACATCCTTAGGGCTGGCTTCACAAGTATTACCCTTCTGAGCTGATTCACTCTGTGTTCATATCAAAGGAATTGAATGCATCTTCTTACACTGGTTACATCTGCACTAACACTGTTAGCAGATATCAGACATCAGTGTCAACCACATAGAGTGTAATCCAAAAACTCAGTGGATGATATTTTGTAAAGGGCTATATTTTATGGCTTCTCCCTGGAGAACTCTCGGGTTAGTCAAAAAAAGCCTACTGTTGCTTGATGTTTAATACCTTGGACATTACTGTTGGGCCTGTAAAACCTCAAACTTGCTGTTGCGTGTGTTCTTCAGCAACTGTACAATCAGCACATTATAGCTGCAAAATGTTTCCCCAGTCAAGGGAGTTGTAATCTAAAATAAATATTTAAAAGAAATATGAGGAACTTTTGTCTACAGATGATAACTTGTGTCATTGCAACAATAAAATTATTTTGTGGAGTTTCTGGCTACCTCTAACTATACAAATGAAAAAGCAAAAATACTTATTTTTGATCGATACATTCACTTTAACAATTTAAAAACTGATCATCCTTGTTTAACTCTGAGCTGTAGCATTTCATTTCTGAACATTTCTGTTCAACTATGAGCTGTAGAAAATGAAAAGTATTTCAGTCTTCACTTTGCCTCCTGTGGTGGTACAGTTAATAACTGTGACTGGAGTACTTCTGATCCTTTTGCCATTATTGGTTATCACAATGTTGACCATAGGNAAAAAAAAAAAAAAAAGAAGAAGAAAAAAGAAGAAAAAAAATCAGCAGTACATTTAACTGTAATTTCTTCAAATTACTCTTTTCTGACAGTTTCCACTGATAACAGGAAAATACAATAATACTTCTGTATAAGTAGGTCTTCATGTGTCATTCATCAAAGTATAGCACCAGCATCACATTTAATGCAGAGAAAATGAAGGTTGGGAATGAACTCTTGGCCCAAATGAAGTCAGTGGGAGTTTTGCCATGGCCTTTAGAGGACCAGCTTGTTACTACATGTATTCAGGCCAAGTCAGTATAACCAATTCTTATTTATGGACTTTATTTTGAGTGTGTTGAAAATACTTTAGTGGTTAGAGTGTGTTGAAAATACTGACCTTCTGAGCTAAAGGAAAATGAAATAAGGAAAAGAAAAAAAAAGAAGTAAAGTGATTTGTGTGCATGATAAAAGTGTTTTTCTGCAATAACACAGCATGTGGTCAAGAATTACATAGGTTGCATTTGCCACTTTATATCTCCTGCCAGACGAATACAATTCAGGGCCTGTTACCCCCGCCTGCAGTACTGTTTCATAGTTATGAAGTCATGACAGCTGTGATTGCCAGTATAGAGAATAAAGTCTGTGGAAAAAGTCTGGATAGCTTCCCACTGTACACAGGCCAAAAATAAGTTAGCTGGAATTAAAACAGAAGAGGAGAAAATTTGCAGGGGGAGAAAAGCAAGGAAAGCAAACCGTATTTCATATTGGGACACAAGCTGAGACAAATAGACTCTGGGACAGATCCTGACTCCACTTCCATCTCTGCAGGGCCCTGGAACAGATAAAAGGTCTGAGGTGTAACCAAGAACTCATTTTGACCAAGTGTACTCTACCTCATGGAAATTGGTACTTCCCATTTCCTGCCTCCCTGGAGATTCACAAGTCATTTGAATTAATTTCATTCCCAGCTTAATAATAACTGTGCAAACACACCACCTCAGTTCTTGCACCTGAGGAAACATTATGATCTATAAACTCGCAATGTCCCACTTGAACGTGGGGAGCAGGTGCTAATCAATAATGCGTTGCCGACATTTAAACAAGGGAGCTCCACAGAAACAGTCTCCCATAGCTGGGACAAACGCCTCAGCTCCATCCCCCCGCAGATTCAGAGCTGTACGATTTGCAAAGCAGGATCTGATTTCCTCTTACTTCCTCTACCATCTGGAAAAATCTTGTCATGTAATCAAAGCAACAACACTTTGCCAATGAATATTAATGGCAACTGTTTCTGTCCTGTTCACGAAAAATAGTGCCAGGGTATGCGGAATAGTTTAATGATCAGTACGTACAGTCTGGCTCTGTATGTCAATGTCTAAGTACCACAGAGAAGAATGCCATTGTTTGGGCTTTTTTCATCTAGTAACTGATATTTGCCACCAACAAAACATTTTTCATGAGGGTGAGATCTGTGTTCTTCTGAAGGCCTTGGAGGAATCTTAAAGAGAGGTTGTTTTCTCTCTTAAAGAGAGGGATGACAAAGAAATACCTTAAGAAAGTGATGTGTTGGATACAGAGAAATAGAAGCTGACTGCAGACCTTTCATGGGCCACAAAGAACCACTCTACCCTATCTGTATCTCTGGCTGATCCAGGTGGACAGTATAATTTGAATTCAGTATGATTATGGTGATTACAATTGCATTGAACAGGATCTTCCCCCTTACCCCAGGAAAAGCAAGTGTGGTGACGCAAGATACATGGCAAAAGCTCTTGAGAAAAATTATTCATCAAAAAAGAACAAAAGGAGGACTAAAATGGGGACCAGCTATTAAATTTTGGGTTCCCAGGCATCAGTTTCAAGTTGCCCATGACCATATTCAGAGGAAAGGGTGTACTTCTGTCTGACTCAGGGATAAGAGCTTTAACTCACTCTTACAATGACAGTTCATGGGGGCCTAGCATTATGCTGCTGACCAATTTCAGTTGCATGCCTCAAAAACTGTTCCTTGCCTCAAACTCCTGCAAGATGGTGATAAAGTTCCCTAGAACATACCAGTGATAACAACAGCAGTGATTTTATTTCTTTTTATTGCTCCAGCTTATGTGGTCAGAACTCATCTTTGCCTTATTTAGAAATAAACTTTTATATTATGAAAGTATCCATTATGTTAACACAGAGGCAGACTCAGACTGTTTGACTTTTCTAATCTTTATTTGTTTATGATTTTAAAATATTTAAAGCCAGAAAAAAATAGATTGAAAAAATAAACATGGTGAAAGCCACATGCAAGAGAAATATTAGAGAATTAAGTCTTCTCCTTCTGTCTGTCCTCCCTCAGCAATTGCATCATCACTGTAGCACCTCCTTCATGCAGTTCTGTGGGGTCTTGAGAAACAGCTAGGCTGCCATCAAAATACAAGAGAACAAATATAATAATGGGTGATTTTAAAAACTTGTTAAAACTTCTTCTCCAGTGCAACTTGACAGCCAGGCAGCTGTACTACTGTCCTACAACAGGTAACACCGCAAAGAAAGCCAAATTTTCCTGTGTCCAGAAAATTACAAGTATTTCCACTCCCACATCAACCATCTAAATAGGGCATTAAATATAAATACCCAAACCTATTTTCCCTACTATTTTTCTTCACTATTTTTTTCCTTTGTATTTACTTTCTTCCTCTGTCTTATCTTGAGCTTTTGGAAGGGAAACAAAGTTTCTGAAGCTGAAGTACTTTCCCACTTCATCCAGAGGACACTGTCAAGGCTGCAAGTGGTCCATGGTTGGCACCTAAGCCAGCAGCCTCAAAGCCAGAGTGAGGCTTTTAACTACCAGAGTTGCTCACTGTCCCCAAGTTAGTCCCTGACACAAACTGTATGGCAGAAGAGAAGAATAAAGAAACAAAGCCTGTGAATTGAAGTACTGGACTTTAAGACAACAAACATATGCAGGCTTATTTCAAAATGAGCACCAGCACACTTGAGCAACTGGATGGGGAAGGGTGGGAAAATAATTTAACAAGGAGTATTCAGATGGTAGAAGTGGCATTGCCCTGGCCTTGCAGCTACAGGTTGAGATGTTTTATTAACATGTAATTATGCTGATTTCCAGTCTGATAGATCAGACTAAAAGAAAAACATCACCTGCCCTGCAGCCTCTTCCTGCTAATCACAGAGAGTGTCCATGGAGTACTTTTCATTTTAAAAAACTGACTGTAGTCTGAAGGTCTCTGTTTTATTTAAGACTACCTCTTGCTTCTCTGAATCCTTAGGATTACAGGAGAAGGAAGTTGGATTGTACAGTCAAAGATAGGTTTCCTTGAGGCAGATGATAAGGCATTGCAGTTGAACAAAGACAGGGAAGGGTAGCCCTCGGTGCTCATCAAAACTGCAGGGCAGCACTTTGAGTTTTTTTGTCTTAAGGATTTTGTGCTGTATCATGGTTGCTCCTTGCTTCTGGGATTGGCTTTTTCAGAGGCAGTTTCCATACAGGCACTATAAATAGAAGCTACATGATTTTTTGTTGTAACGGACATGGTCCACTTCCATTTGCTTAAATTGCAGATCATAGCCATGCTGCTTCTTCCGTTCCTGTTTTCCCATTAATCTTACTTTTGTGCATTGTATCTGCTATGCATTGCACAGCTGCCTGAACTTGAGTCTAGCTTCAACTCTGCGGCTGTTCAGTGTGTCCTTCCCACTGCTTGATCCTAGTTCGGATTTGGTTGATCTGCTTAATGCACCTGAAGTCAACAGAGGGATCCAAAAGGTAACATAAACTTAATATATTTTCTTTATGTGCTGTTTTCTCCCTCTGCACAAAAGCATTTGTGCACATGATCTCCAAGTTCCTTACCATGCATTATGTTCTGTGGGCCTACAGTCTGTGGTAAATGAGAATGACTATGCACAAATGAATAACACAAAGAAGCACTGGGCAAGATCAATCCTGGCCTCTTCTCATTAACACAAGTTGTCAAATTCTCATGCTTCACGTAATCCATATTGTATTGAAATAGTAATCCAGGGAAAGCAAATTAAATCAAAAGCAAAAATGCTGTGTGGCTTTGGTTGTTTTGTTGTTATTGTTTTGGTTGTTGGGATTTTGGTTTTTGGGGGTTTTTTTTGTCCTGTGGAGAGAACAAATCAAATGAACAAAACTATTTTAGTTTTTCTTATCAACCAGCAGGAATCTCTAAGATGACTAGGTTTCAACTTTAAGCAAGAAATGCCCAGATTTCCTTCTTAATTGCTTACAATGTTTCTGAAAAGGGTAGGCCAATTTTCCCTACTTTTATTGTCCAACGAAGGATGATGGGAGCACAAGATTTTGTGACTGGCCATTTGTGTGTCATTTTACTTACACAATAAAACCAAGAAATGCAGAAACACCGAAAAGCATAGCTGGATCTCGATTTATTCTTATTCTATACCGGATGTAGGTGTTACCTGTGCTTGCCCAGGGCAAGTCAATTTACTGCTTTTATCAGAGTTCCTGTGACTCTTTTCAAGAGTCATGACATAAAACCCCTTCAAAGATTATGCTTTCCTTTTGTGCAAAATACTAATGCACTGAAGGAAGACTCCAGTCTTTTCATTTAAAGCTGCAATATAGCAGAGGAGAAAAAGATTCCTGCAGTGTACTGTGAGCTGTACACTATACTCATTAATGAGCTGCCTCCTCTGGCCCACATCCAGGAAAACACGAAGTGTACATTTAATTTTCAGCATATGTGTAGAGTTATTAACTGCAAGCACATTCTTACGTGCCTTCCTCATTGCCTTTCATTCTACAATAGAATATAAAAGGAAGCAGTGGCTTTCAGAGGTTGAGAATGTTTTGGAGAGGGCCTAAATGAAAGTACCAAAACCTCCTCATTGTATGTAAGAATAACAAGACAGTAATACTCTGGTTGACATGATATTCCTGCATGGAATACTGTACTGTGAACAAACTTTGTTCAGAAAACTTCCGTTTGCAGGCATGTTGATTCATGCTACTAAACTGAGCACTGGTTGAGAAGGGAAAAACTGTCAAATGATATAGAATGTTTTCACTTTGGCCACATTATGCAGCTATCCTGCATTTGTAAGGACACTACTTTTTTTCATAAATTAAAGCAGTGATACAGTAATACAGCCTAGTCCAATTTATATCCTGACCTGCACACGGCTGCCTTCAGGCATGTATCTCCCTTTTTCCCCCTGGGCAAGGATCTGCAAGGAAGGAAAAGCCTTCCTGAGATGCATTTGCTGGTTTGAGAGCTTCCTCTGCAGTCAGTCTCACTGAGGAACTCTGCAGACATAATTTCCTACCCTGTGTCTCTTCTTGCAAGTTACCCTGTGGTATGTCATGTGGGGAGACGTGCAAAGTGAACTCCTGGCTCCAATGAAGTCACAAAAGACAGGTGGAATTATATTTTATCATTTTCATGCTTTCTTTAGTGTCACTACAAAATGACAGTATCTGCTTCATATGCCTCCTTCTCAAACTGATACAAGTAATTTATTATGCCTACTTCACCGGTGGAAGAACAGACACAGGCTAGTACCATGGCCAAATACCAATGCAGTGGTAGAAAAAAAGTTTTAAATTAAGCAGTAGTGGAGTGGTGGGCTTGTGCTCAAAGCATTAGGGTTATTTCTTTTGGGATCTGGCAGAGACTTGGTAAAGACAAGCAGCACAGGCTTCATGGGCTCATGTCCATTTACAGGAGCTGCCTGTCCTCTCTGTTGCAAACCTTCTGTGGGCACTGCTGGTGAGGACTGCCCAACTCCCAGCAGCTTTTGTGCTTGGCAGTCCAGAGAGCTGCCACATAGCAGGGCTCATGCTGGCAGCTTCTGGGGATAGGAAAGGCTTCAGCAGCAGGGCAGCTGTGCTCAGGGACTGGTTTCTCTGGAAAAGGTCATCTGTGCTACTGTACTCACCATCAGTCCTCTTTGAGCATTGTAAAGCATGGCAAGTGTGAATTAAATCATCTGTTAACATTCCCCCCCCCAAAAAAAAAAAAATTCTAGATTTGCCTTGGGAATTGGGAAAAACTTTCAATGTAGGGCGAAATTTATCAAAATTGGGTGTTACCCACTACCAGAAAATATCCTTGTATTGCAGAAAAGGAAATACATGAGCATAAAATTCAAGCTCAGATTCTGAAGTTCCACAATCAATCAAACCTTCCTTTAACCAACATTATTTTTCTTGTATATGGCATGTATATGTTTCAAAGTAGCCTTTTTATACAGCCTCTTTTATACTGTCCAGTAAATAAAATCCCACTGCACTCAATTGGAAAAAAAAATGTTGATACACTGTGCCAGATATTTTTTGAAAGTTCTCTAGAGAAAAGAATACACACAGGCACTGAGATTTATTAAAATCCAAGTTGTTTCTGAAGAAGCCAGCTTTACTAATGAGACAGCTTGAAAATCAGGGACTGTCCATTCCAGCATATGTGTATCATATGAAAGCCAGTATGTAGCAGTGCGCGTTTTGGATTTTCTAATGTTCTGTATATTTTATTATATGTTTGTAATGGTTTGTTCCTACACCCCTATCCTAAAACCCCCGATGGTGTTTCCCTTGTGATAGGCCTTGTCAATCACCTTGTAAGATCTGGAAGATTCTGGGGAAGAAGCCCTAGGATTTGACAAGGTACCCTGGTACTACCTTCTTCCGTGTGTCGTGTTAAGTTCCCCCATTCTGGGTCACACTCCCCCTCCCCTTGGATTGTTTCTAAATTCTCCCCTGCTCAAGGTACGCCCCCTGTACTTAAGGTGAGGACAGAGGGGCTGCCGGGGCTCTGGCTCTGGGGCTCTCCCTCTCTGCTCTGTCCATCTGTACATGGAGGTAACCGGGAGGAATAAAGCCAGGTGAAACCCAAGTGAGAGTCCACTCTTACTTCCACGCTGTCAACCACGCTTCAGCCTGAGGTTCAGACCCACCAAGCTTCTCTTATATAGGAGCCAGGGAGCGAGCTAGCCAGTGAAGCAGCTCCTGGGGTGTTTCTATACCAGTAATTTTTTATTATCTCAGTATTACCAGAAATGATATTAAGCTGAAACACAGCTTCAGCTAACAAAAGCTTCAAGCATATACTGGGACCTTTTAATGCTAGAACAATAAGCCAGCTTTATTACACTGATTATTGATAATATGAGGGTTGTACTGGAATTTAGTCATAGCTACATAAAATGATTGTTTTTCTGCCATAATCATTGGCTACACAATTACAAGGGACCAATAATATGTTTGCAGGTTATTACTGACAAAGATTTCTTTTGTTGCATATAAATGTAGTAAAAGCCTCAGGCTAATTTTACCAGCATGTTCACATGATATCACTTCCTGAAAACACATGAAAGTTTAAAAAAAAAAAAAA
>VZDJ01000189.1:0-71834 GCA_008694505.1 Cyanoderma ruficeps | reverse complement strand
TTGCAATTAAAAGGCTCTCAGGCAAAGATTTTGGGAATAGATATTGCAGTTCTTTACTAGGGATATTAAAAATACAAATGTAGTACAAAAGAATAAGCAAACAAACAAACAAGAAATCCTAGAAAACCCCAACAGAGCCAGAAATACAACCTGACACCCTATTGGGTGTTGGAAACAGTCCAAAAGTAAGCCCTCCTGGAGTGCCAGATGTGCTCCTGTTGGAAGCAGAGATGATCCTGTGGAGCCAATGATCCAGAGATGGGTCCAGTCTTCCTTTGAGAGTCCCACTGGAACACCAGAGTGCCTGGTGACACTTGTGGCTCCTTTTTATCTAGATGGAAATGGTTTGGCTCCTCCTCCCTGGGTGGAGCATCTCACAAGAGGATGATGAATTCTGTCATGTCATTGGTGAGCTTTAATGGCCCTATTAACAGAAGATAACTTCCGGGAGGTAGTGGAAGAGTGAACGGAGATAAGAAACAATGCCCAATCCTGTTTTAACAGCTGGCTTTTTATCAGAAAGGCAATCACCCCCTCTCTCCTGGAGCTACAACAGATAAAGAAAAAAAACACCTCCCAAACAGGTTTCAACAGATAGAATAGAATTTTTTTTTTTGGTTATAAAAACCCAAAGCAATCACAAATGGAAATTTTTAAACTTTCACACTCTCAAAGACTCTGGTGGTTGCTGAATAGTGCAGAATTTGCAAACATCCGATGATGATAAAAGCAGTACTTCACAGAAACATAGAATCACGTAATTGTTAGAGTTGAAAGGGACCTCTGGAGAGCATCCAGTCCAACCACCTGCTCAGGCAGGGTCACCTAAAGCAGGTTACACAGGAACCCATCCAGGTGGATTTTGAATGTCTCCGGAGAGGGAGACTCCACAAATTCCCAGGACAGTCTTTTCCAGTGCTCTGCCACCCTCAATGTAAAGAAATTCTCTCTCATGTAATGGTGCAACTTCTTGTGGTTTAGTTTATCACCATTGGTCCTTGTCCTGTCACTGGGCACCACTGAAAAGACCACTGACACCATCCTCTTGGCACACACCTTTAAGATATTTATATGTGCTAATGAGGTCCCCTCTCAGTCTTCTCCTTCTCCAGACTAAACAGGCCCAGCTCCTGCAGTCTCTCCTTATAAAAGAGAAGTTCCAGATCCCAAATCATCTTTGTGACCCTCTACTGGACCCTCTCCAGTAGCTCCTTGTCTCTCTTGTCCTGAGGAGCCCCAGAACTGGACACAGCATTCCAGTCTCACCAGGGCCTAGTAGAAGCACAACTCCCTCAACCTTCTGGCCATGCTCTCCCCAATGCGTCTCAGGATACCCTTGGCCCTCCATGAGGGCACTGCCAGCTCATTGACAGCCTGTGACCCACCAAGAGCCCCACGTCCTTTTCCACAGAGCTGCTCTATAGGAGCAACCTCTGATCTGTCCTGGCACTTGGGGTTGTTCATCCCCAGGTGCAGGACCTGACACCTGCCCTTGTTGAACACAATAAGTTTCTCTCTGCCGAACTCTCCAGCCTATCCAGGTCCCATGGAATGGCAGCAGAACCTTCAGGTGCATCAGCCACTCCCTCAGTTTAGTGCCATCAGCAAACTTGCTGAGGGTACATTCTGTCCGTTCATCTGGGCCATTCATAAACAGATTGAACAAGGCTGGTTCCAGTATTGATCCCAGAGAATGCCACTGGCTGTTGGTCTCCAGGTGGATTCTGCTCTGCTGATCACAACCCTCTGAGCTCTGCCACTCAGCCAGTTCCTGATCCACCTCACTGTCCAGTCCTCTAACCCACACTTCCTGAGCCTGTCTGTGAGGATGTTATGGGAGACAGTGTCAAAAGCCTTGCTGAAGTCAAGGCAGAAAACATCCACTGCTCTCCCCTCACTTACCCATCCTGTCCTGTCATACCTGTCCAACCACATATGAAACCATGTTCAGAATTGTCTGTTTTCTTTATTTCTTTAAGCACATGTAGATCTGAATTTTAAAATAATGATAAATTAAATATTTGTGCAATTCATTCTCTCCTTTCCGGGATAAATTCGAAGGTGTGCAATGCTAAAATTAGGCCTCTGGTGGGCTCACAAATAAAAGGCTTGCTATTACAATTGCCATTAGGCTATCTGTGTGCCATTAGGATTCTGGCACACAGATAACCAGGACATGTAGCACACCCAGCCTTACCTTTTTGCTCTCCTTTGCTGGGAAGGTGCTGCAAGAAGACATGTAAAAGAATATAAGAAGAACTCACTTGAGATCTAGTATATAAATACCAGTTTCACAACTGCAGGTCTCTTTAACTAAGCATCAGTTCAGGTTTTTCAAGAGCAAAGCCTTTACTTCAGCTGCAAAACCATCTGGAAAGCACTGGCCTTCATAACTGGCCATGAAGCAGAGCCCCCTGACACATGCAGCAAAGGGATGGATGGGGAGGCTGCCAGAGCTGGCAGAGTGGCTAGGGCACAGGGCCTGAGTGCCTGCACCAGCACCAAACCTGCATGTGCAACCACTGTCCTTCATTACAGCTGCTGCAGCAATGTTGTTCTCTGACATTCCAGCAGAGATTGGGGGCAGTAATAAATTAAGAGGACATACACAAACCCCAAAATTTAAATAGCTTTGCAGTGATAAGGACAGTAGAAAATAAAACAGAACAGCATTTTATTCACTTGATAAGGACAGTAGAACAGAACAATATTTTACTCTTATCAAGGACAGCAGAACAGAACAGCACAGCCTTGCAGAAATAGATAAAGGATTTAACGTAGGCAAAGAGAAGTCATGCAAAACACAAGAAAGGTGCCAGCTCATCTCTGCAAGACTGACAAAGCAGAAGTTATCCAAAATATTGCACTTACTCAAAAGTGGGGGTCAAGGAACAGCCCCCTCCTAAAAAGGACATTTGGCATTGAACACAGCTCCCCAAGTAAGCTTGAGGCAGCACAGGCCACCTGTCTGGTTTCTTAGAGAGAAACAAGATTTAAATGTTATGAACTACATTTTAGGACCTTTCACAAATAAATAGGAGTTTTAATTACAGTGGTAATTTGTACTACATCAAATAACACAGTGCCTCCTTCAAACTTTTCAACCCTACTTATAGTAAAACATCTCTCTGGAACAAAAGGAGTTGGGGCGTATTTAGGGCTTGCCACCAGCTGCTGTTTTATTGAATTTCTAGTCTAAATTGTCTTGGCTTTTCACTTTCTAAAGTCCACAAAAACCCTCCACCTCTCAAAAAAAACCCAAAAAACAAAAGGCATCTGAGTGGGAGGACTTAAAATCATAGTAGGTATTTTTCTGCTGGTTCTGAAAGGTTTTAGAGAAGAGATATTTGGAACAGGATTTTAATTTTCAAAAATATTTTAAATCTTTTGTTGGTGTGGAGAAAACAAATAGAAAGAAAATCAAAGTGAATTTGTCCCTCTTAGGTGAAATGTTGCAGTGAATATCAGCATTCACTAAAGTAATCTTGAATAACAAACATTATTAATGTTTTATTGCTTTATTTAAGTATATTAAAACATAAGCCTAGACAGCTTTGTACCCATGATGAGTAATAATACCAGAGCTGTAGTTTTTTCTGTGGAAAAAAACCCTTAAATTCTTTTTCATGTACATACAAAGATACAAGATAAAATACAAGATAAAATGAAATAGCTAGGAAGAGGTCACTATGGAAAAAAAGACTGGCAAACACAGAGAGAAATTCTGCTGACAGGACAGGTGAATTGAGTTTACAGATCACTTTATGGAAGCATATGAACAGAGCAATCCAGTTCTTGGTTACTTTCTAGTATGTCTCTAGTCTTGCAACAGAACTGGAAGGCTTGGGAATATAATTGGATGTCCTGAACATTTTTAGGAAAACCAGCATATTTGAACTGTGGTCAAAGAACATTCTAGTTCATTTGCCAAGTAATATTTTTCTGAAGTCTGACTGAAAAAAAAAATTAGAATCCACTGTAGCTCATATCCAAATGTAGCCACTTAGAAACTTATCCATAACTATTCCATACCACTATTAATAATTTTTACATTAAATCCTGTCAATTACCAGGTATGCATAAACCACAGTACAGCTGCTGGCAGAAGTACAGGACTTGCTGGAGCTATAAAAGCAGCCTAGACATATTCAGATAGAAAATCACTGTGCCTAACCTTTCGAAAGTTGAGTGCAATCCACCTCCATAGAGGGACCTATGGAAACACTTCTAGTGCTAAACTCATATGGGGCCCAGGGCAAGAGAGGCTTAGTTTGCCCAAATTCAGACCCTCTGCACAAGGTGTTACCTGAGCATTTTAAATGCATCAAGCAACTTTTTATTTCATCTATCCTTGGATCTAATGGGTAGTTTGGACCTGGTTCTTCCAATATATTATTCTGCAAGGTATTTTTTTGACCAAAGGATCAATGTTGCTTGCACAAGGCTAGATAAAGACTCTTGGTTATCTCACATGCTGACTGAAGAAACTACATCCTAGAGGTTTCACAAATGTTGCAATCTTATAATTCCTTTAATGAGAGAGATTAGATAAATACGCAAGGAACATATCAATCCAAGGGGAGGATTGGACTTTGCCAGAGATAGCAGAGGGTACATATTTCTCATATCACCTCCTTTTGGGGTGATCATCTGAAGCCAGATCTCCCTGTTACAGCTGGACCAAACTTGGCAGACAAGTAACCCTGAAACCTCCTCTGCCTGCAGCATGAAAGAGGGATGTGTCATATCAGCTGGAGAGGTCTTCAGAGGAGGTGGCGGAGACAAATGCAAACAGCATGCCTTCCCACAGCCTCTCTCCTCTCATCACTCTTTCTAGTCTCTTGGGCCACTATCCAGCGCATATCTGTCTGCTGCTTAACAAACTCTAGCTGTGGTTTCAGGCTGATAAATAATTATGCTAATTAACAGGTTGAAAGGAAAATGTGATGTTGTTTCTGTGGAATGTTCTGAGAGGCTGGAAACACTTAAATGTAAAAACGACATGTGGTGAAATAACCAATAATTTGCTTAAGAAACCCACATCTGGTATTCCTGCTAGAAACAGGGGTTAATAGTCTGTCAGGGGCAGGCAGTGGCAGTGAGTAGCTCTAGGATAAACAAAAAAGCCTTAACGGCAGGAAATGGGCTTGTTCTCCTAGCATAAGCATTTACATTGGCTGCTAACCAGCAAGAGATGTAAAAGCAGTTGTTTAGTTTACACTTGGAAAAAAATAGAGATGGAAACAAACAGACTTCTTCATTTTGTGTATCTGTGAAAAAAAATAAAAGCTACCGAGTCTAGCTAAAAATGGTATTAATATATACGCTCCACATACTGAGATGGAGCCATAGACTTGGGACAAGATTCCAGTCATAAAAGGGGGGAGCGATTACTAAAATTATTTTTGTATTATTGAAATAACTTTCAGATAATTACATGCATGGTTTTAGGTTACTCATGCAGAAAAGGGGAAAGAGCAAGAGAAGTGAGGGAACTTGATTAACTGATACAGGTTGACATCCTGATTTTTTTTTTTTTTTTAATATAAGAAGATTGATCCTGGTTTTTGTTTTGAGGAAGGTCTAAATACCACTTGATAAGAGGAAAGGCTTTCCCATTTGATACCACTGTAGTCAGGAAAGAATACGGACCACAATGTAGTAACACATGCTTGTGTTGGTGTGGGATTGCTACCGCACTTAGAAGCTCAAAAGAGAAAGCCACATTTTAAGATGGGATGAAATGTAAATAATGTACTCATTTGACAAGATTCAGATTACGTTCTCTGTGTGTGGCAAGCTAAATCTGTATTTATAGCAGTTAAAGAAACACATAAGATTCTCAGGATACACTGAAGATTGTGAATAATGCATTGTTGGTTCCTAATTTTGTTTTAAATGAACAATGGTCTGCCTTAGGTGGTGTTTTTCTTCTGAAAAAGTGCAACTCTTGCAAAGATTGCTGCTACAATCTCAGATGTAATTTTCACATATGAAAACATGACACCTCAGAAGATGTTAGCAGCTTTCTGCTCCATGTTGGACTGCTTGATATGTCAAGCTAAATTTTCTTTCATAGTTAGACTCAAAGATGGATATTATCCCTTGTCAAAATAAAGTGTTGTGGTCTCTTTCCAGACCAGAGAAATACAGTAAGTATGCGTTACCACCATAGCATCTAAGCTGCTCTGTCTTTCACTGTGTTGGTGCATATTACAGCCTTGCAAATGACAGGCTTTCACAGCCTCATATTTTAGTGTCATGTCTTGTTCTATAACGGCACTGTGTTTTTTCTAGTGGTCCTAGCACGGCTTTGCAACCTTTCTCAAAGCAGTGAGAAAGGAGGTCTTCAAGGCCACATGCTGATATCTGAGGTGGGAAGCAACAGCAATAAAATTCCTCAAAAGCCTCATCTGTCAGCCAAAGCAACTAGTATGGCTCAGCTCATGTGGATGTAGGCAGCACTGCGTCCTCCACCATGTAGAGTTTTTAGATCTGGGGCTGAAGTCTTCTGTACAAAAGTTGAATCCATTCTGGCGCTTTTTGAAGCCTTCTGTAAGCATCCAAGGCACTCATCTGCAGAAAGGATCTGTTCTATAGCATTGTACTCTTATGAAGCAGCAAAGAAGCTTGCTTCTTGTAAACAAGAAATGTCAGGGACAGGCCATCTCAGTGGCACTTCCACTTCTTCCCCATGCTGTGCTTACACTAAGCTGAGATCACACAGCCCTCAATGTGTAGTGGCTTACCATGGGCTCATATCTACTCAGGTTGTCTTTAGATCATGATATGAATAGCATGAGGAGACAATAATTGGTGGCTTCCAGGAACAAAGCTGAAGGTGGAAACCATAAAATCTATGCTCAACTTTTTGTTTCTCTGTGTTCTGGTTCAGACATGTAAATACTAGTGAAACAGTCCATTTCTGAAACCAAGACTACATCTCATTTGTGAATGTATAAATTTAAGAATTCCAATAAAGACAGAGCTGCTAATGCCAGGAATTTCTGTTCACCAGAGACAGATATCCTGGATCTAAAATGGCTAGTAACAACATGAAAGAGCAGGTGACAAAAATAAAGTAAGTTTTAGGAATGTCAATTAGAACTTAACTTAGTTCTTTGAACTTCAGTAAGCTTTTTCTTATATCAAATTCTGCTGAATTGTCATTACCTTTTCGCCTTTTGTGCATTCCAAGTCAGAGCACATCCATCATATTTTTGCTCATAGGAAAATTTTTGTGATGAAGACAGGAAAAAAAATGAAAAATGAACAGGAAAAACATGGAAAATGAGCTTTAGCATGGAAGCAAAGATCAATCACTAAAAATGTAAATCTTGCTGCACATTTTTCAGTGAAAGCATTGCTCAAGGAATACAGTCATTCACCACAAAAACAAAATCACTCACCAAATAGCTGCCCTTATTTTGTATAGCACTCCCATTTACCATCAAGTTCCAACCAAAATGGTTTGTCTAGTACAATTAGGTAGGAGATTTGTATAATTTCATATGGTTTATGCATAGCTTGGATGAATTATGAGTTAACTAAACCCCAAAAGAAGCAGCCCCAATGCTCAAGATGGGAAGCAAGAACAGTCCTCACGTTTCACCATGGTTCTCTAGGCACAGGGCCACAAGGGCAGCCACAGTGAGGTGAGTGCAGCCTTTCTTTGTACCTGTAAACCACATGTGGGGGTGCTTTATTTATGTTGGCTTGCAGTGAAGGCAGAAAGCAGCACGGGAGGATTCACCACCAGCCTGGGGCACCCAAAAGCTCACAGAGTCTACAGCTAGGCCCTGGACATTCAACTGCTCACAGCACCCACTCCTCCCCACCACTCCTAGATGGAAGCTTCGTAAATTATGGTCAGATATCTAGGCTTGGGATCTAAAATGAAGCCTTATAAATGTTTTCTTTTCCCTCCCAAAATTTCAGACTGCAACCAAGAATTGGATCTAAATATGGGATGTTCGCATCTATTACACTTTATCCAAAACTCTGCAGACTTTTTAAAATACCTGCACAAAACCAAAACAAACAAAACAAAAGAATAAACCTTTTTGCTCAACTCTAAACATTACTATGAACTTGACTTTCACAACTGATTAGGCAGGTCTTGCATAAAGAGAGCTTAGTAAGCTTCCCATGCATTAACGAAGCAAACTGTTACTCTGTAATGGATTGTGTTGGAGCATTTGATAAAACTGAAATATCGGCTATTGATTCACTTTTCCTCAGGAGTGGAATTTTTGTGATTGAAGGAAAAGCAGCAGGAAAACCAATCCTATGGGTTGGCTTGCAGAAGTTGTTCATAGAGGAATAAATATGTTTTCCTAGCAGATGATGTGGAAAGCAAACAAACACTTTCTCTTTAGACTGCATCTTCCAAACACATGGCCCACCTTTTGCTCTTATAAGAGAGATTGTTTTAACTCTTTGTTTAAGAGATCAAACACTCTTCCAATATTTTGACAATAACCAACAACGACCTTTTGGGGTGGTTTTTATTTGCATTAATATCCAGTCTTTTTAAATGATCTTGGCATGCTCTTACTCTCAGGAACCTCCTGTGATAATCAGCACCAGAACTGAATCATGCATTGCTGTCAAAAGATATTTCTTGAAACAGTATTATTTTCCCAGTTTGTTGTATGATTTTTAAATATTCTTTTTCCCCTAATGCCCCTGCAGTTTATTTATAATTACGAAGATCTCATAATTATAAAAGTAAAAATTAAAGTGCATTTGTGAAAGAATAAAGTTTGGGTTGTGGTTTATATAAAAAACCTAATTACAGAAATAATGAAACAGTCTGGGAAGAAATGACAGCATTTACTTGAGGACATGTGAATATACATAAAAATATTTGCATGAGAATATCACTGGGAGGTTTCTTGACCATATGTTGCAGGTCAAGTTATTTTGCTGCATATCAGTATCTACACGGGTGTGAAGTGTACAGCTGCATCTATTTTACATGCAAGCTTGTGAGCACAATTTAAATCACAAAGTTCATTTTCAAAAGAAGCAAAGCTGCTTGTGCCTATGCCTTTACGCAACGAGAACTCCCAGTAGTCACCAAAGTAATGTGTTTCTGAATAACCCATGTTGGTAGACAAATATTCCCACTGATCTTTTTTAAAAAGAGCATTTAACTGGCTTAATAAATTAAATGATGATTTAATACTTGCAATAGAGCAAGTTTGTGAGTTCCAGTGAGAACTAAATGCTCTGTAGCTTTACCTAGAAGCCCTAAGGCTGAGACACTGGCTGCTCCATTTCACCGACCATTGGGCCTTCTCAGTGTTATAGTGGGAAAGTAATTTGAGCTGCTTCCTTCCTGTTGTGCATTTTGAAGCTTAAAATTAAAAGAGATATTCCCCATGCACAATTGCTGTTAACATTAACATGGATGACACACATCTAACAAGGGAAACCAGACACCTTTCCTTACTCTTTGCATTTGCAGTTAAGGGCTTGTGCAAATTGCTTTTCCTTATAAAGCTGGATTTTTAAATACCTAACACTTTCAATAACCTTTTCAAAAAAGCTATTATCACTAATATTGGTCCATGTCATCATTGGAGGTTAGGATGTTTTCTTTTGTTTTCTTTCTCTTAGGGAATTTTTCTCTCATTTTGTTGCTAAGAAACTAGAACAACCACTACTTAGGAGAGAGAAAAGAATTTGCCAAGCTCAGGGGAGGAGGGCACCTGGCTGCACTTCTCTTATCTAAGGGTTTCCTCTCAGAGGGGCAGAGATACCACAAGGGTTGGACTGGGAAAAGGGGGGCTGGGGCAGCTCCTGGCTCTCTTGCTCTCTTGGCTTCTGAGAAGGATGGTCAAGCTGCTTCCTGGGGTGGGAATTTGCTGCCTCCACCAGAACCCAGCCTGGTCCTGCTTCTTTTGCCATGAGTGAGCCTGGCCAGACATTCCAGCTGCTGCTCTGAGGTCCCACTCCTGCTACAGCTCCTTGTGCTGCCCAGAGGGGACACCGACACTGGATGCCCCCGTGGGTTTGCAAAGGAAAGCCCTTCTCCATCGCTTCCACCCAGCCTGTCCGCCATTACCGCGTGAGGGAGCCGCGCCACAGCGCCCCCTGCAGGTACGGTGTAATCAGCGCCCCTGCCGGCTGCGGCCGGAACCGCCCCAACGGGGAAAGCGTTGGAAGAGCGGGAAGAGACTTCCCTGGGTTTTCTGCCCTTTGGTTGGGTTGGCATGGCCGTCCTTTGTTTGCCTGGTTATACATACACACATTAGTAAAGAACGGGTATTCCTTTCCCCATGTCTTTGCCTGAAAGGCTCTTATTTCAAAATTTTAATGATTTGAAGGGAAGGGAGGTCATATTCTCCATTCCAAGGGGGGTTCCCGCCTCCCTAGGCAGACACCTCTCTTTCAGACCAAGACAGTCATACAACACCTTCCAATCTGAACATTTAAAATTGTCTTAACATATGTGTAAAGTGTAGCAGTAGTTGCTGGAATATTCTACCTGTTTCCCCTCCAGAAGACTGGTTTTAAATTTTAATCATTTTTAAATGGTAGTCTAAGAATTTATGTAATGCATTTTGAAGCTTATTGGTGAAACAGGACCAAAAGAAGTAATTATTTAATTAACATTTTAATTAAAATACTGATGGCAGTACCAAACACATCCTGGTAAAGTTACAAATTATGTTTTATATTTCTAAATCAGTCACACTCTGAAGTGGACATGTTTAGAGAATTATCAGAAAGATAAAGAAGCTTAAGTCAAAATCAGAAATCATCCCTCAACACGTTTAGGTTAGAAAGGCAGTCTTTACATGTGCCACATCCCTAACATCCTACCTGGGTTTTGACACAACTGAGCAGACCAGACCTCTCTGACATCAGGATGTGAACCCATTCAGAAATAATCTCCTTTAGGGCTGGAGAGAGTTCAGTCCAGTAGTCATCCCACCTTGCTCTCTGTGTACTGAGACAGCTAAGAGCTTTGTCAGGTATCCAGTCCTGTGGTCAGTTGTCTTCCTGAAACTGGGCTGAAAATTTGAAAAAAAATAAAACACCATGCTGCTATTCTGTCTAACCTGGGAAGTCAGTGAGGCTTTTCCTTCATGGCTGGGCAAAGATGAGCCCCACTGATGTGGGATCCGAAAGCTGGTGATGTATGCTCTCACACATGCAGGGCTCGCTTTCTTTCCTGGCCATCTGCTTCCACCTATACTGCCATGACATAATTGAAACAGCAGTAAAGTTTTGAACACAGTGAAGAACATGTTTCGTTTTGTTTTACTTTCCTCCTGGAACTCCAAAAGTCATGAAAAATGCAGATTTGGGGGGAGAGGGAGAGAGAGGGACTAAATCCCTTCCCAGACCTAATCTTTTCGCTAGCCCCTTGAAGCTCAGAGCAACAGCAGCTGTTGAAAAGTGCAACTGTCTTTTCTATTTGTGATTAAATATAGTCAAATATCAAGTACTATCATCAAGGGGTCAGTTAAATCTAATTTCTTTCCGCTCTGCATATATGCACAGAGGGAGCTTAAGTCCTCGCTCATCTGGTTTCTTCATCCTTAAAAGAAACAAAAGCACACTGTGCAGTATTTCCCAATTTGATAGTGTCTTTATAGGATTTTAATATTCTCCTCCTTTCCAGCAACGAGCCAGAGCAGCAGCAAATACAGTTCAGTTATGAGCTGCAGCTGTTTGGGGCCTAAAGGTCTATCCACAGCCTGGAAATTTCCAATCAGTGCAACACAAGACAGGCTCCAGCACCATTAGCAAAAGTCTGAACTTTTGCAAGCAAATATTGGCTGCCACAAGCAAAATGCTGGCAAAATCGAAGCTGCTTAAGCAAGTAGACTAGCATTGAAAGGAGTAGGGACAGCCAGCTGACAGGGTGGGGCAGGGATTCTAGCAGTATTCCACACAGAAACTGTATTTTAAGCCAGGGAAAATCCCATCTGGAAAAACTGTTCCCAATGGCAATTGTAATGGTTGTCATGGAGCACTATATGTTTGATGAATATGAAGCATTTGGGTCACTCATCCACTGAGCAGACCTATTTCCTCCTTCTTCTTCTTCATGACATCAGGAAAATTTTGCTATAGCAATGACAACACACTTGGGAGAATCAGAATAAGCCTTAAAAGATAGAGGTGGTTTTTTTTTTTTTTTAAGATTCTAATATATAAAATATTTGCATGGAATTTGCATACCATAGGTAACAAAATTCCCAGTGAGAAGTTTCAGTTGCTTCAAGAAGTGACCCAGATAACAATGCCCAGGTGGTTAACTGAGCTGTGTGACATTGTACAGCCTTGTTTTGTGATCCTTCTTTAGGTCAGATGCTTCTCACTGTCCTTGTCATGACAACTACAGTATCTTGACACATTTGCAAATATAAACAGGAAGAAAAGCACTCTTCTTCCAGATTCACAAAGCACTCTTCTTTCAGATTCTCAAAGAAGAAAAAAAGACAAAGTTAAAAACAGCAACTCATCTTCAAGGTCACTTCTGTTCTAGGGGTGGGGTTTTCTCCTCTTGCCTGTGTTGTTCATATAATGAGCCCTCCACACACCATACTCAACTTACCCAGTGTGTTGGAAACACTGGTGAAGGATTAGCTGCTGAGGTTGGCACAATAAAACATAGAGAAATACAGAATGTTTAGCCACTTGGTGAGAGGGCTAAAATGTTTGTCCATCCTTAGGAGTTAGCTTAGCCTACAACAGCTACCTCGGTATGTTACAGAGAGCACAGTGCAGTGCAATAATACCTGCTGTGTCACCATAGAGATAGGTCCATCCCCCCTCACCTTGGCCATAACATCTGTACACACACTGTTTCACTGAAAAAATCTGAAAATCTGTCTTCTGATGATGGTTTTCAGCTTGGTGTGAAATCAATTGGAAAAAGGATTCAGATAACACAAGATATGAAGACAAAATTTCGGCACAAGGATGAAGAATTTGCAACACTTCCTTAAGTCTAATGCATTTTCCGTAAAATATAATCTATACCCACTCAAACAGAAATTTGGCTTTTTATTAGGTCTGAAAAACAAAACTAATAAAAACCCACCTAATTTTAATTCCATAACGCCATTTTGTGGTTGCTGTTAAACTTGAAAGAAGGATTATGAAAACAAAAGTATGTCATTCTGTAAGCCAAATCCTCAGTCAATAGTATTTTACAACTAATCTCTGCTTATTCAGTGTATAAAGGTAATATCTTTGTTAAACAAGCTCTTTTTGCCTGCAGGTTCAGCATTTACATGCCCTTAAGTCTCCTTTAAACACAGGTAGCTCATCACCTTCGTCCACAATAGCTTTAATAGTTGCTAGGCTTCATGTAACAAATTATGCGTTTGTTTCTGCCTTAGCAGCTCTTTAATCAGTTGCTGTTGTGCACATTAGGCAGAACATAGGAGAGCAAACAAACTGCAAAATTCTTGTGTGATAGTATTTTGATACAGCTTCTCAATTTTAAGGGTTTATCTTTACCAGGCAAAATAGTGTAGCAGAGAACCAGACAGTTTCAAATGCAGTGTGATCTTTGCAGCAATTTTATGGATACACAAGCAAGCCTCAAAGCTGTTTTCACAGACGAGCTGTACCAAAATGCCAGGAGGGTACAGTCCCTGTTGCTGGTCTCTCTGCCCTTGTCCTTGTTCAGTCATGTTGTCTGAACTGGGACTGCAGCCCAAGCTAAGCTGACCCCTCTCTTAGTTACTTCTTTGCTCATGGCTATACCGTACTTAGTGTCACAGGCACTCCATATCTCTCCCACCCCAATTTCAAGTCCCTTTTTGCCGTATTGTGTGCAGTAGTTTCATGTAACCAATCCATCTCTTCAGGCATTCAGCATCCTTTCCTATACTTTCCTTGATGTGTAGTTTCCTTGGGGAGAGAAGGAAGCCCAGGGCCTAAAGGAAATAATGAATGCTTATGAAGGTTTTCCAAAGGTAGATCTCGCTTACCTTTCTGACAGTGACACCCAATGACACATGGTTGCAGGAGCTACCACTTTCCCAGAGCACAGGAAGTGAATGAGATCTTAAAACATCCACTTGGAAGGTAAGGGTGCCGGTTTCAGATTCTCTCCCATACAGGTCAAATAAGCACAAGTTATGTTCTTTCATTCCTAGTTCAAATACTCTACTAGTTTGTAAAATACTGAGAATCCAAGGAAATCCATGGAAAAAGCCCCATGTATATAGACATTTCCATAATACTAACGAATTAACTTTTCATTGGACTTTCTGATGCCACTGTCTGTCCCATCTTTTTATCCTGATTTTCTAGAAACATCCAATGAAATGTAGAATTACAGAATCATTTAGGTTGGAAAAGGCCTTCAAGATCATTGAGTACAACTGCAGACTTCAACTTGCCAAGTCCACCACTAAATCATTCCCTAAGTGCCACTTCTATGTATCTTTAGAATATTTGTAGAGATGGCGACTTCAGCACTTCTCTGGGTGGCCTGTTCATGTGCCTGAAATTTCTCGCTTACACTCCTATAATCATCCTTTTCTTCTGAATAGGTTGCAGTTAAAAAATATCCTTTTAAAAAGCAGGATCATTACATGAGCATCTTCAAAGTACCATGCCACAGTTTCTGTGCTGGATCAAAGATGTAGTACTTGAATTAAGTGCATTGCTCTAGCACATTTTTACTGACTTTATTTCCAGTGGGTTTTAAATAAACATGCTTTAGGCTATAAATATATTCCTATCCCCTGAAATCTTGACATGCTGAAATGAATCTTCTAGCCTGTGTCCATCCTGAATGAAAGCTTGGAGAACCATTTCAACAACTGATTTAACAAGAATGTTTAGACCTAAGAATCCTGTAATGTTCAACAACATGAAATCATATGTTATAAAACCCTTTTTGAATTACTAAAATTATTAAAATAAAATAAATTTAGCATGTAGGTTCAGGCACAAATGTTTGTGGGCCCATGCCTCTTGATGCTCATCATCAAACGGGAGTACAAACACATCTGTAGATCAGACATGAAGGCTTGTATCAATCTGACATTCCTTTGAGAGGAAGTAGCAAACATTTTCTTTGGCAGAAAAGAAATAAAATATCTCCTTTAAACCATAACTAGAAAGGTTTATTTAGGCTCTTAACATGAGTAAAGTAGGGATTATGGGAATTTAGTTCAAAAACTGTTGTAAAAGACTTGTCCTAATAAGCAAAGTGCCTGAAGTAGATACCTAAAATAACAGCAGATGTCAACACATCATAATGAGACACATTATTTTGATTTATACCTTTGATTTTTGCATTACTAGTTACAGTACGACATTAAAAAGCATTTTCCGGTTTCTATTGCCAGTGAAATTGTTTAACAAAATCTATAAAAAATTTAATTTTTTTTTTTTTTAGTATCTGTTATTTGAGATTGTTCATGCACACTCTGGGATGTTTATGAGTTTCATGCCAGAGTGGTTTTGAAGGGAGAAAGTTATTTTTCTGTTATTTATGTATAATCTAACTTCAACTGGAATAGAAAATAATGAATCTGGAATAATAATCTCTTTAATTGCTGACAAAATCAATGGAGTAGTTTCCATCTCCTATCTTACCATTTCTTATTGATTAGAAAAAGTGTGCAAGCTAATGCTGAAAGGTAGATATTTAGTTCAAAAATATAAAATATTTTATTTTATTCTCTCATGGCTGCTAGCAGGTATATCTGTGTTTCAACTACTTTATTTCAAACCACCAATAATTTTCACTCAACCCATTGTAACCTAGGTAATATCAGTAGGTCATCTACCTAGGTAATATCAGTAGACTAGTCAGCTAGCTAGTTAACTAGCTAACAAAAAAGTAATCAGCATATTACTCTGTGGAGACAAAACCCCCCCTGTAAGCATTTAAAAAGCTAGCAGAATATGGTTAGCAGAATCTTTAGGAAAATTAGGATATAGATTTCTTTAACTGGAATTTAAAAAAAAAATGAAAATAAGCGAGGCTAGTTTCTAAGCTTAGCTTCTTGCAATGGTTCCATCTAGTCCCTCTCATTCCCTTCTGTGCCTTTGGGGCCACATTTCTCTAGTGCTCCACGTTGCAGCTCGGTTACTTGATCTCGCAGTGGACCAACAATGGCTGTTGTGCAAGCTCCAGAGCACTGCTGGACCTCCTGCCTCCAGGTATGGTCCTGGTTCCTGGTACAAGGCACCTCATCAGTTCTGCCAAGTGTCCAGATTAGCAGGAGGTTCCTGGTTTCTCTTCTCACTGCTTCTCCTGGGCTATGCTGGGGTGACCCTGGAGATACCTGCTAGGAAGCTGCAATGGGCCAATGAGGTGATGGGTCCTGCTCCTGGCTCCAGGCTGCATTAACACACCAGCCAAACAGTGTAGTCATTGCATGGAACAGAAGGAGCAGGGACAGTGGTTCCTGAAAGATATTTTAAAAAACAAAGGTCCTGAAGTGTGTAATGTGTGCTGCTGTCATGTGCTCAATGGCTGTGGTCACAAGGGTCATGAACAGTGATCATAAGCTAAAACAACTTCTCATTGTGCCACCAAACTGCAGCCTTCAAAATATGCTCAGTAATAATTTTTTCAGTGCTGGTCTCAAGAGACTGTTCAGTAATCTCTTTCAAAAGGTATATCCAAACTCCTTCCTCTCCTGGAGGACTGGTGAGAGAAGTGTTTTGCTGGTTGTTTTTGATGACTACACTGTCTCCTCAGGCAGCTCCACTACATATGTAGTGGGATTCTACTTGGATGGTGAATGTACTTCCTGTGCTCACTGCCCCGGTCCAGTGGGACTGCACCAACAGGCAAATGCTTATATATATATGAACCTTGGCAAGGTTTTCTGTGGCTTTTAAATTTGTGCAGTGAATTCAAACTGTTTGGTGAGTTAAGTAAAGAGATACTAGTCTGATTCAAAAACTAATTGGAAGAGAAGAGCCCTTAAAAAATTACTCCACTTGGCTAGATGGTGCTAGATGACACCCTTGTTCTTGTAAATATGCCCTAGGTCAAAGTTGTTTTCCAGGAAGAAAACCCTAATGATGACAGGCAACACATTGCTGTCAGGCAGGAGAAAAGGAAGAAATCATGGTCCTGTAGATGGTAGTTTGTACACCCCTCCATCACTGCTCAGGTTCTGCCCTGTCCCCACAATGTCCCTGCTCCCTTGATGTCTGCAGAGTGTGTAAGAAACTAGCAGAAAAAAAAGCTCATACCTGTGGTCACATAAACACATAAACACTTTCACTCACAGTAGTGCTGTCATTATCTTGCCATCGGAGGCAGCTAAAGGCTGAGATGGGAGGGATGTTATAGGATCCTGTCTGCCTAGTGTGTTCACGGTCCACTCCAGCTGGGAATGACTTCCAGATGTTCATGTGTTGCAAATGCACCTCTATACATGGTCCAACCTTTATTGATCACACTGGACAACACTGGCACCGAGTGGGAGGAAGTGGTGGCTCAGTCAACAGCCCAGAGGGTGTTGGTAGATTTGATCAGGGAAACTACAAGTTTTCCAGAGAAGTTGGCTAGGGAAAACATCTATTTTTGTTGCAGGAGAAAGGTTTCTTTAATTAAAAAAAATTAACCATAAAAATTAGAGTCAAAACAAAACCCAAAACAAAACAAAACAAAGGAAGCAAATAAACAAACAAAAACCACAAAACACCCCCAAACCTCAAATGCAAACCAACAAAAAAAACAAACAACCAACCAAACAACCCAACAAAACAAACAAACAAAACAAGGGGAAAAAAATCTCAGCAAAAAGCCCACGAGGCTAAAAACGTATATGTGCCCTTATGTGGATCTTCTCTTACAGAAGAGCCTTTCTGAAAGAAGCTAAGTGTTAAAGAAAGCAAATGTTTGGATCTTTTTGTGTTGGTTTGTTTGTTTATGATGGCGTTGTCAGCAGAGATATAAAAGTCTGCATAGATGGTTATTTTGATTTTAAATGGCATGGTTCAGGTCCTCTTCACTGCATGTCAAAGATTAGCTGAAGCAATGCTGAAATAATCAGGATCTGTACCACCAAAAAAACTGTTTCTGTGTGCAGTCAACTCCTGTTAAGAATTATGTAGGATTTTCTGTAGAAATTGTGTTCTTGAGGTATTTCTGTTTGTGAAAATTTTTAACACTAACCTCTACAATAAAGACTGTAATTAATTTGCTGTAAGAAAGATTCCTTTTTTCCAAAACAATATCAGGCCCTTCCTACTTGAAGGAAATAATTTGTTCTTCTTGTCTTGATCTTCTTGCACCCCCTCAGTATTTTAGCATGTCTTTATTACAGAATAATTTCTCTCCTAATTTTTCTTCTGCAAACCCAGAAATCCCTCTTTTTTTTCTTTTTTCCTTTTTTAATATAAACAGAATACAAAACCTTTCCCTGTTTTTCCCCCTAATGTATAGCCCTGCTATAGTAATTTCAAGTGTTCCCTACGTAAGATTGCAAAACATATAGGGTTACAAATTCCCTTTTCAACCTTCAATTCAAAACCCCAGTGCTGTTGTGGAGGAATTGGTTTCTATTTTTCTGACAAGCCATTATTAATCATTCAGTGTGGTCTTGCTCTAACTGCAGGGATATGAACCTGTCTGCCACAGAATGTGTGTCACATTGCAGCCCACACCTGCACGGACTGGCAAGAAGTGCGCAGCTACACACTCACCCAGGTCAAGGCCTTTGTGGCAAACATGTAGTTATTTTGAAACTAAAACCAAATCTTAAAACTATTTAGCAACCTAAAGTTGTGCATTGGACATCCTTTTGGATTTTTCTAAAGAACACAGGCATAAATCTCTGACTAGATGCTTATCGGCATCATTAAGCCCCTAAATTACATAATAAAACTTGTTGCTTATGCTTTTTTTTCCTCAGCAAATTACTTAGAAACCAGATGTGCCTTTCCCCAGTTGTATTATTTGCAAGTATGTACCAAGTAGCTTGGCAGAATTACATTCATGCTTCGAGCTATTTGGAAAATGTTAATTTAATTTGCTCTCTTTTTGTTATTCATGTGGGCAACCAGTCATCTAAATCACTTGTAATCGTTTCTGCCTTCTAACTGGCTGCCTAAATGTTTTTACTAGGAGAATTATGAGTATCAAAGGCATTAAGAAGCAAAGCCCAGGTGATTTGCAACTGATAGGAATTCGAGGATAATAGTTATTCCTGTTTAAATTCACTAAACCTGTAGGTGATCTAGGCATATTTGTGGCTTCCATCTCTTTACATCTAATATAAACCCTGTCACCACAAATCACAGTTACTGCACGGTTATCCACAGGGGTGTTTGCCAGAACTTTTCTTTTACTGTTTGGTTGCTTCACCTGACTAATGATCCAATAAAGTCTGCATTGACAAATATGGACTCTAAAAATAGTGCCTTGTGCTGTGCTTTGGAATTGAAAGAAACACTTAGATGTGATACATACACTTAGGGACTTAATGACAGACTTATGAGTGTACTAAGTAACCCAGTGTTGAAGACTAGTGTGAACTGCCTGGACATATATGTCCATTGATTCATTTTAATTACCAAATTTAATTTGAAATTGTGGTCGTTTCTTACTTTTTGAAATTGATCAAGATAATAAAAATGAGCTATATTCCAAGTAACAGTTAGGCCTAAAGCAGTGTTGACACTGTGGTAAGAAAGGTAAATATATACTTCATGAAAGACCTGCCAAGCCCACAAATTCTGTGAAAACATGAGATTTCGGTTAAGTAAGCAACAGGCTTTCTTTCACAAAAATAGCATTCTGGTAGCACTTGGTTTTCATGGGGACTTTTCTCCAGAATTACAGAATTGTATTCTACAGAGAAAAAGAATACTTTTGCAGAAGTGCTTGGAAAGATTTGTCTCTTTTGATCAGACTGGAAGACAAGCACATGTATTTTTGTCTGTTCTGTGGTTTTTCCAAAGTTTACATCTGTTTTTTAAATGTTCCAGGCTTGGCGCATCATTAAGATAACGAGTACTCAGCTTCCCCAGCATCACTCCCTGCCTCCTTTGGCACATTTCCCTGCAAATGCATCTGAAGTCTTGTTTCTCTGGATAAGGAGGCTGGAACAAAAAGAGAGGTGCTGCTCTCTTTCCATGTGACTGCTGCAGTTTATATTATTCTGCTTTGTTTGCTCTTTATAGAAACAGGGGCTGTGAGTTGTCTGGGGACTTATATGTTTTATGACTTTTACCTGCCAGATACAGAATGAATGAACTCCCTTACACCAGAGAATTGCTGTATTTGAGCAGATGGGCTTGAGGAAGTGAAAAAACAAAATAGAGAATTCTGATTTCTTGTTCATTTGTGGTTGTCTGGGGTAATATGCCATCTTCTTTCTGACAGAATAAAACCACTTGTAGAGAAAGCCAAGAGTGGTCATACAGAGGTTAAACAGAGCCATTAAGGCAGCTCAAGGGAGCAGAGAGGAATTTCAGTTGTGCATATTCCTAATTTCCTGTTTGAAATTTTTTTTAGTCCTTTAAAATTACCAGGCAGACCTGCTCTGCAGATTGGTCATTCCAAAGCCTCTCTGTAAATCAGCACCTTCATGACTACAGCATAAAAACCTCACTTCAGTGTAATACAACAGAAGGTTTGGCAAGTGCAGGTGCAGCCCCTTTGCCAAGGGTCTGTGGTCCTCATCAAATCAATCACTACCACTGCTGGAAATGTGAAGACACTCCTGCCTAAAAGAGGGCTGTGTCTGGGTAATGCAAAATCTGGGCTGTGTATTTAATTCCAACCAAGACTGGTCAGGTGGGAAGTGGAGTAGAAGAGCAGTGTGGCTTTCCACTGGTGCTGCTGCTGTGGTTTGGGGATTTAAAGGGGGCTTTGATTTCTCAGCCTTCCTGCCCCACATCACAGACTCTAATGTTACCACTAGGTAAGGAAAGGAAACATTTTTATGATGGTGGAGAGAGAGCAGAAAGGGGGGAAAAACGGCTGTAGCCTTGTGTCTCTGTAAAACAAATTATCTCTCAGTACTGGTACAAACCATGGTTATCTTCACTATCCCCACCAGCCCTGAGGAAGAAGACCTTTTTTTCCTCTGTACAGTGGTGCTCTTGCTAGACCAGCCAGGCACATGAAAAAAAACTACATTTGGGCAAGCAGAAGTGTAAACTTTACACTGCACCAGCTATTCCGTGGTACTTTAGTGAAGGCTTACCAACTTGCCAGCTCCGTGGTAAATGTGAGGAACATGATCCCTTTTTTCCTGAGGAGTAAAACACCCCAAATCACAGAAATATAAAACAGGTAAAAGGGCACTCAGTAAGCAGCTGTGTCCATGGGGCTAAAAACTTGGCTGTATTTATCTGCTAACCTTAGACTTCTTCTATGTGGCTGCACACTGCACTGTGAGACACAATGCAGTACAAAAACCAGTGCACAAGAAATGCATATAGAAAAGGTTTGGTTTGGTTTGGTTTCCCTGTCTTTTCTTTACCTACTTCAACTCAAATTAGATGATCTCCAGAGCTATTGGCTTCATTCCATACCATACTACTGACCTGCTCCCTAGAGATATTTGTTTCCAAACCTCAAGTTATTTCCTTTAAATTTAACCTAAATTAAAGAGCCAGAAGAGGGATCAGTGGCGGTCTCTTTGCAAAAATCTGTCCATGTTCCAAATTTCCAAAGAGGTTATTTTTCAATTTAAGGACTGCAGTGCTGGAGAGGAGAGCAGAGATGCATGATGAAAGCCCTTCCCAAAGTTGGTACTGCTTTTGCCACTTCATGCATCTGCCATTCTAGAAAAGCTTCTCTTGCATGCTGACTGTCCAGGCTGTAGCATCTGCACAGTGGGTTTAATTTTTCTTTCCCTAAAGCCCAACTTTTGCAAGTGACCAGGCCAGCTAAAAAGGACAAATCAACTCAGGAATACAATTTCAAAGAAACTTTGGCAAATGTTAAGCACATTCTTGTCAGGTTCCTCAAAGCTGGGTACCTGCAGCAGATGCAGCGCAGGAGCCTGGAAAGCCAGTCACTTCCCTCTTTTCAGCCCTTCCCCCACAGTACTCACTGGCATGTTTTGCCATCTGTAAATAAATACCGGCCTCAGAAGGACAGATTCCCAGGTATATGTACTTAACTGCTGTTGTCTCTATAGAGCCCTTTCTCTGGTTTCATAAATCTCCATATTTCAACCATTTAGTGACTAAGGCCTTTATTTTTACTGTATTTTAATTCTACCCCGTAGTACAAACATTTAAATACATGTAAATGTATTTCAACCACAATTTCCACTGCCCAGTGCATACTGGATAAATTTTCCCCTCCCCAGTACATTTTAAGGTCACTTCCATCAGTTCAAACACTGATTATTCATTATATCAAGTATCCAAGCTGATAGCTGATGACAGCTGGGTAACCATAAGCTGCCTTGAGGCTTGTCTTCCTATCAGCCCCTGCAGCTGGGTGATGAGGGACTTTTTTTCCTGCCATTGAAACTATTAGGTTGCTGTAGTTTGTTTGGTTTCAGCTTACCATAATTGCCACCATTTCCATGGTTGATTTGGGCTATGTTTGAAGTTGATGTACAATACAAAGTGTGCTGCATGTGTAGCTGCTCTCCACGTGTCAAGACATTAGAAAGAGGGAGAGTGTGTGTATATGTGTACGTGTATATATATAAACATCTGCCATGTAGCTGTCTTCTACTTACACATGTTTCTGAGGGGTTTACTCTGCTGAGGGCAACTGAGTGTCCTAACTGCCCTCACACTGATTGAGATTCCTGCTACTGGGGAGATTAATTTTGGTTGGATGGGAGCAGACAGCACAAGAAGAAGAAAAGTGGGATGCCTAGCAGAGAGTAATGTATATGGAATTCCAGACCACAAATGTCATGAGCAGAATATTTATGGTACTGATATATGGTATGAAGATGTGAAGCCATCAGGATAGTATTTGTTCATGGCCCTAGGACTCCTGTCTCTCTTTGAGGAACTGTAATTCAGTGCAGTCAGAGAGCTCCTCGTATCACAAGCAGCAAGGCCAACAGATATCCATGGCCCACAAACCCAGAGGGAACCCTAACCCAGGACAAGCAACAGCTGGCATGGGAGGATAGGGCAACCCTTCCTTGGAGCTACTGACACAGGACCTCAAGACAATGAAGTGAAAACACTTTCTTGAGTGACTCTTGCTGCATCTCAGGTTCTCATTTGCAACTGAAGGATAACAAAGGTGCTGTCCTCCACCTTCTCATACATTTGTGGTACAAGCTCCTTCGGGACAGAATAATCTTCTAGAAATGAGACAAATAATTGGAAGGTGGATTAGGATTTTTATTATCCATTAATAAAAATATATATAGTCTTTCTGTAAGTCTTACTTGCCCTCTGCTGATCTATGCTGAAAATAGAGACAGAGACACAGCAGGAATTGAAACTCAGGAGGAAGAGCTGAGACTTTCCATGCTTGGACTGTGAGGGCATAAAAGCTCAGGGGTCCCTTTTCTGTGATTGTCCTTGGAGGCACCAGCTCAAGCTGTTTCTGTGTTGTTGCACTGTGAATGTTACTTCTTTGTGGAATAGGACATCTGAGACTCTGCCATGGGAAACCTGGGCTCAAGCAGGTAAGGAAACCAGGTCTGATTATGTGAGAGTGGGTGTGCAGGGAGTCATGTGGGGCTCGTGTTGGGTCACAGGAGCTGCTTGCTCTGAAGGTGCTGCAGTCTCAGCAGTGACAGTCTGATGGTGGGACTGTGGTTGCCAGATTGGCTCCTGGATGGTCAGACTGGTAAGTTTCCTTAACAGATGGGAAGAAAGAATTATTTCATGGCAAATATATTCCCAGAGATGGAGACTGTACTTCAACAAACGTGGGTTCCACTGTCCCAGTGTCAGTGGTGGACATGCTGAGTGAGATTCCTTGTGCCTGATACCCCCCAGCCTCATGGAAGGCGCCAGGCAGGACTTCAGGAGATACACATGGCAAGCCGCAGACCTCCTTAAGCTGATGGCAGCTATGCATATGACTCCTCTGTGACTGCAGTTAAATCACACAGAGTACAAAGACCCAAAGACAGATCTCCTACCTATGTACAGAACTAGCCCAACACTCTACTTCCAGTTCTGTCCAAATGCTAGCAGAGCAAATGCCAGCAGAAGAGTGGAGGAACAGGAAACAAGTACAAGAATCAAATGGTTACAGCTCTGAGGGCTGTTCCTGGGGCCCTTAGTCACCACAGCCACAGAGCTGTGCCTAGATGTGGCTCAGGCAGTGGGTGGCTGGAGGATGAATGTTGGCTCTGCTCTGGAGGGAAGCTGTTTTGCCTCCATTCTTTTCAGATAATTGGACCTTGGTACCTCGTTCAAGGGCTTGCTTTGAGATCCATAGGTTAAATGCCACATAGGGATTGAACACCGGTGTATAATATGGTGTAGCATCATAAAGGATGCAGAACTCAGGGCCTGGCTTCAGAATAGTTCAGGTGTCCCAGATGAATCCACATGCTCTGTGCCCTGCCATCCCACATATGCAAGCCTGCACCCCTTCTCCCACAGAGGCTGATCCACACCTCGTGTCCTCTTTTGCACCATCACCCTCCTAAGTCTTGTGATTCTTCCCTTCTCCTCCTTGCTTACTGATGTCTGCTCCTCTTGAATGCCCTGTCTCACCTCTACATTAGCCAGTTCTGTCCCTTGCAGCCTGTCTGGTTGTGCTGGCCTAAGACACCCAGGTGGGTGGATTACAGACTGCTTTTTTGTATGTGAAACCTGAACCATGACTAAACAGCAGATAATGTAACTGTGCAAGTTATTATTTGTTCCCACCTGTACTCTTATTCACTCTAAGGATCTGCTGAGGCATCACTGATGAAGAAATGTCTTTGGTAGAGCAAGGATTTAAATCCTAACCCCTCTGGGAAGGGACCAGTGCTCCCTTTTCTGCCTTCCCCATTCCCAAGTCTCAGCAGGCCAAGGGCACATCAACCTGCCTGTTCAAAAACACCATGGGAGCAAAATGCAGAGGGCAGTTTTAGCTCTGCAAAAAATCATGGTGGCGATCTAACATGAATCATCCTTGACAGCATCACCTTTACCAGACCCTCCTTTCTCCCCCACTCAGTGAATGGTTCATTTCAGCATCTCTTTATCTGTAGCCCTCCCTACCATCACAACTCCAGGAAGCATTTTTGACCCTTTAGTCTTCTGTCCAAGCTAACACATTTTTGGAAACACTACAGACAGGGTGCAGACACTATATTTACTAACACTGACCACAATCAGAAGCATTTCACATGAAAAACTGCTGGCAGCTGCAATGCTGACTGTGGAAAAGCTGTAAAGAAGTTTCAGTAACAAAAAAGAAATTAAAACAACAGCAAACACCCCACACACATTTGGAATTGTTTTGCCATTCACACGAGGCTCTGCTTCAAGCAGCCCTTTTTCTCCATCGTGCTATGCAGAGGTCCCTTTGAGCTCCCAAGCTTGATGGTGACACCTCAGCTCAGGACTGGGTGCCCCAGCCAGACCTACACATATTAAAGAAGGAGTGGCCACCTGTGCAAATGTCCTGTAACAAGCCATATAACATTCCCCCACACCATGAAGGAATGGTGGCCTCCAGAAGCACATCATGCCAGGTTTCTCTGTTTTCTTGCTGCT
Organism: Cyanoderma ruficeps; assembly: GCA_008694505.1. Taxonomy (NCBI): domain Eukaryota; kingdom Metazoa; phylum Chordata; class Aves; order Passeriformes; family Timaliidae; genus Cyanoderma; species Cyanoderma ruficeps. The sequence goes on along the minus strand of VZDJ01000189.1, from coordinate 46,217 downwards.
GCTGTTGTTGGTTCTATGCTCATCCTTGCCCTGGTGTGGAGCACGCAGGCCTCATTCCTCTGGCAGCACAGAAGATGGTTTGGTTCACAGCAAGTCCAAGCCAAGTAGAGCAGCTAGGTCTACAAGAGCACAGTAATTTTAATTTTCTGTTAAAAAACAAAACAAAACCAAACCTAAAAAACTACACCACCACCCACCACCACCCCCCCCCAAATTATTTATTAGTCGATAAAGCAGTGTGTGCAATATTCTGGTGATGCTGGCTGTGAACCATCTGGTAATGAAGAAGCAGATGAGACCTTCTTTTGTCAACTGGAAGCCTCTTGTCTGCAGGCAATAATCCTCCTGAGCCTGTGTTAGATCACATATCGTGATGGTCTTGTCCAATCCCCTCTGCTGGCACAGGGACAGCCTCAGCTTCTCTGTGACTTTGTAGCACAACTAAGGAAAGCTTTTCCATAGTAAGACAAGATCTGACTTCCTGGAAATCAAAAATTGCCTTAAATGGATCTGACCTAAATCACATTAAATACAATTTTTTAAAAGACCACACATGTGCAGTTTTGAAGGAGAGCAGAAATACAGTCTTTACTCACTAATAACCTCTAATGAAGTCCCATAAACCAGCATGGAAAATTGCTTCTTAACAATGACAGAACTGTAAATGTCTGAAACAGTAAGGTTCTCCTCAAGGCAGAGTGGTTAAAATTACTGATGGAGGGATCTTTTAATGGCTCCACTCCCAACCTCTTCCATTTGTATCAGGTTGCACATTCTCCCTTGAGTAATGTCTACTGGAATAGACTGGACTGTGGAAAAAGATGTATTTTTAGCATGAATGACTCAACATTAATAGAGTTAAGTGTTTCTGAATTCAGCATGAAAACACATTATGTCAGGAACTAGTGAGAAATCCTACTTCTCCAGTGTCAGGTGGATTGAGTAATGTCTGGAAGGACAGTGATTCTAAAACAAGCATCTGGACATGTCAAAACAGTTTATATATCCTTTCCAGAGTGTGCAAAAATTAAGTTAACTATTCACTTTATTTAAAATATTCTTTGTACCCCCATGAACCTACTACTTACCATACTGTTAACATTTCCATTTTTTAATACAAATGATCCCAGCAGCTAAAGCTGGCTTAATATAACAATACCTTAAGGGAAAAGGTATGAAGTAGCATGTTTTTCACCTGCTTTCTTAGTGGGACTGATGGGGGCTTTTAACATTGAAATCAGGACTCTTTCTTGATTTCCATTTGTTATATGCTCACAAGAACATTACTGAATATTGCATGGGTCAGTCAAATCTGGACAACAAATATGGTTTTGTCTCCCTCAAAATATTCATACTTGGATGAAAGCCAAGCTGTCTGTGATCAAGTAGAGCCTAAGCTGAAATAAAGGCAATAAAAATGTGTGGAATTTTACTTCAAACAAGTATAAACAACATGGAAAAAAACAATTACAGGCTTCTCGGAGTGCAATTCAATTTCCAGATTTTAAATATCCTTGTTTTTCCATATCAGATGCTCAGCACCTTTAGAGATCTCCCTTTCCTATTTCAAAAAGCAGCATTGTCATATGTCTAGATGGCTTCTCTACCCAGTCCAGGATGTAGACAGTGCCCTTGGGAATATATATACCATTCAAATTAACCTTAATATTCAACAAAGTGTTAACAACAAAATGTTGATTGCTTGACTTTCCAAACATATGCAGATCCATGTAAACAGCTTGAGTTTTACTGAGGTGTTGCAAAACTAGATAAAAGTTTACTGTAGTTGACATGATTTCAAGAAAAAGTGAGATAAAAAGGGAAGTATCTAAGTTTTTATTTATTAAGTTCTGTTTTGTTGATTGCTTTTGTTTTGTTATTTTTCCTAGTTGGTCAGGTCTTCTATTCACTGTTAAGGCATCCTGCCAAAAATAAAAATCTCTATCTTCCCTTCCTCCCCCTGAAACAACAAAAACACTTTTTCAAACCACAAGAGTTGTAAGCATTATAATTTGACAGTATGTGGCAGTGAGAATTCCTTATACAAATGTATTTTAAACATTTGCATGCTCTAGAAATAATCTGCAAGTATATCAAGAACACTTCTGCTATGTGAAAACTTCCACACACATCTCATTCTCTCTTCACTCTTTGCCATTCTCTAAGCCATTTGGCTAAGACAAGTTAAGTGACCTCCAAGCACATAAAAAGTATATATGCACTGATTTTACCTCTCCCCCTAACTTTTTTTAATGCTGAAAAACATGTGGAAAACACAATACTAACATTCCTTTTAAGAAAATATCAAACATTCTGGTCCACAGCAACTCTTCTCCCCTCCAAAATTAAACGCTCTTGCACTTTAGACATACGAAGCAAAGCTGAAACAAAAAGCTATTGCTATGAGGTTTTGATCAACAAGATGTTTACTGCATTGTCAGACTCTAGAATGGAAAAAAAATCCAAGCCAAATGTTCATAATTTTATAAACTGCTACTGAGCAAAGACTCACATTTTTGTAATTCACTTTTACAGATTTGAGCTTTATTCTAGAAGAATACTTAAATATTTGTCTGCTTCAAACAGCTCAACCCAGCAAAAAATGAGAAATTTTGCCCTCCTGAATCTTTTCTTTCTCTTCTAGTTTTAAGAGTCAGAGTTTTCATCTCATAGCTATGACAAAAAGCAGGGCAGTATAAAATCCACATAGAGCACTAGCTTATAGGAAGGAATTATGTAAAGAGCTTCTGTTCTTTATCTTCCCTCACAGGAAAGTTTATATGAAACAGAATGATCAAAATGGTACAGAAAAAATGTTTCATGCAAGATGGAATTGAACCTTGGGATTTGTTCCCATAAGCAGACCCTAAGGTCACCAGTAAGGGCTAGATGCTTGTGTAAACCTTGAGAACATCAAGGACAAGCATTTTGGAACACACTCTTCAGAGTATGTTTAGCAAAACTATAACTATCAGTAATCAAGACAATCCCTGTCTGAAAGTTTCTTGCACTTTTGTCTGAAGCATCTGGCACTGACAGCTCTCAGATGCAGGATGCTAGACTAGATGGATGATGGATATTATCCAGTTTAACAGTCTCTACATTCCAGTTTCACTCTATAGAGGTTTTTTCGAGATTTTTTTCTCCACCACATAAAACATCAGATTTTCCCTTACAAACTTCTGCACTGCCTTGTCCCAGAACAGATACAACACAAAGGAGATTTTTACAAGCATAATGTTATGAAAGAAAAAGGTGCTAGGCTATCACTTGTCAGTTATTTTGCCCTTTACAACCTTTTCTTCTTTAAAAGAGATTCTCATTATGAAGCACAATTGTAAAAATCAAGTGCTAAATAATCAAATATTTTTTTACCAATACAATGTTAAAAATAATAGAAAAATAGAAAACTGGTTTCTAGACCTCTTGCTCAATTTTTAAACTTTAGGCTTGGATTTTAACTGATGTGATTCAATGTATATTTACCTCACTAGAGGTACCTATTTTTACCTCACTAAAGCCATCACAAATCCAAAGGGCAACTAGGAAATTCCAAGGTGCCTGGTCCTTGCCCCACTTGAATGGTAAGAATCACTAAAGGAGATAATTCCCAACATGTGCATCCCTACATTCTTTCTAAAGGTGAAATGCCAGCCTATCATTTCACCCTTGCACTCCAGCTGTCATGGTGCCTCTTCCATTGACAACTCCCTGAGTAACAGGAAAGCAGTGTCTAGGGCAAAGCAAGAGTGGATTTATCTAGGGCTGCAATGTTTTCAACAGCCTAATAAATGTTTCCTTACCTTTTTTAATGATGCTAATTTTTTTAATCCCTTAATAGAGCTCTTTAAAAATACCCCAAATCCTTAAATATTCAGTTTTCAGAAGCACATCTGGTATGATCCTAAAACTAAAACATATACTTGATGAACTTAATTGAAAGGCTTGCCTTCTCCAGCATTATGCACTTTCTGTCTGCAGCAGAAGAAAAGGTGGAAGTCTCTCACAATACAGTATTATACAGAGACATACTGATCTGACTTATCCTGTCCTCAGTAATATTAGACACATCAGGATGCAGATCAACTATAAAGCATTCCTTAGAACAATTGCTGAGACCAGCAGCTGCTTTTCAGACAGAATGTTAAGGTTGTTCCGGACTTTCTCTCAGACATACAGTAACTAGTTGCTTAGCACTGTGAGGCAGAGAGGCACAGAGTTATGTGAGATGCCTGGGAGAGCAAGAGAGCAGGGTACAATGCTGAGAATTTTAAAAATGCCTCAGAGATAAGGAGGAGGCTGCACACATATAGAAACAGGCAGTTGTGAAACAAATGTCACTAATTTTTACCCAGGGCAAAATAGTTATCCACAGGGCTGTGGGGATGGCCTTTTCAACACATGAATGCTAGGATATGATGGGGACAGGGTGGTGCAGGGATTGCAGTAAGGCAGGGACCCCTCTGCCCTTGGGACCATGTCTTCAACTCCCATTAAGCTGAACATTTTGGTGTCTTTTACATTAGTGCTTTAGGTAGGGTCAGAAGATCACTGCCACTTCCCACTCACTGATTCACCATGGCAAGAGCAGTCTCAGAGGTCACCAAATGGTTCCTTTTGGGGAAAAGCTGGACCAGCAAATGCAGTCCAGGAAGTCAACTAATGCAGTCCAGCCACTCCTTGACACCTTGCCCAAGGAAAATCTCACAAACACATAGTCAGTGGCCTTTGTATCACTGATTTCACTATGCAGGTCTGCTCTTCCCATGTTGCATTACCTGAAGCTGCTGGAAGCTTGCCACCCTGCAACAGTCCAGGCAGGTAATATGAATTTACAGACTTTGATGGACAAAAAAGCTAGGCCTCATTCACCATTATGAGCTCTAATTGATACATTTTCAGTAGCATTAGCAACTAAGACACAGAAAAAAAATGAGCTGACTTATTTTTGCTAGTTATGTGTGGTCCCTACCTGCCCATTGACTCACCTCGAAGGGATGTTTGTGTTGCTTCACAGCCTGCAGTGCTCTGCTCTTTAAAACCACATTTAAGCCATCGCCTTAAAATGCATCCTTTAGTTCTTTGAGATGAACAGTGCGATAGAAGCAGATGAACTGGTGGTGAGGACTGCTTTGAGCAGAGGCTGCACTGTCTGATAACCTACAGTGTCTTTCCCCTTTCTTTAGGACAATGTATAAAATTTACTTCTGTGTATCCCCAGCATCAATTCAGTAAGTCTTGTGCAACAGCATGATGTTATTGTTTTTCAAAATTTCAGGGAGATGTTTAAATTTTAAAACCATGTGGTCACTTATGAAAACAACAGTTCCTTTTATGTTATGCCATAATATCTCTCACATTTTCTTTTACACATATGTCACTTTAAAAACAGCTCAGCACACAAGAGTAAATCAACTGTCAGTATCCATTTAAAGATATCCTACTTGAGAATATCAGGATGTCTGTGGTGCAATATATTTAGACAAAAAACATTTCCATCCTTTAAAAATAATAATTTTGTCCCCTCTTTTTTTTTGCCTTTTGCTCTTCAATCACAAATATGGACCATGAGATGCTTATCTTGTCATTCAGTGCTACACATAGGTAAATTCTGCATTTCCTCTCCAAGCATGTGGAAGCTGGAGAGCCCAACCAGGGCTTCAGTTTAAACCAATTAAGGAAAAGCTAAATGAACTAATTACAGCAGAAAATAAAGAGGAAGCTCACATCAGTGTTAATTGTAAAGCAGCTGTTTGTAGGAGAGGAAGCTGATGAGCTGAATGACAAGCAGCATGGCAGTGCAGGCAGCTGCCCACGGCCTGGCCAGCAGCTGGAAAAGCCCTACAATAAACAGACTATAAGGAAGGACAGGGACTCTGACTCCAGGTAAGCAGAGTGCAGTGATGGATGTTGACACCCATATCCTTTCCTAATTGTTAACACCATAGCTCACCACCATCAGTATATCCCAGTGGCTGGCATGTATACCTCTGGCTCCTATCAGTAAGGTGCCAACACACATCCTCCCTTCCAAGGTCTCCCCACCGAAGCAGAAGGAGTGCAGAAAGATCAGAAATCCATCTTTCATACTTGAACTGATCTATATCTACCCTTTTCAAACTTGCTATGATCCACAAGCATGGAGAGAGCCTTCCATAATGTTTTACTCTGAATTCTCCAGGAAATAGTGCCACAAGAGACTGCATCAGCCCCAGTGTTGCTGCAGGGGGGTCACCCAGCTGGCACAGGGCGCTGCTTGGCACCAGCTGAGGGCAGCAGTGGGTCCATGGGACACTGAGAAGTCGGCAGAGAAGATATCCCAATCCAAGCTGACCAAAGACAAGCTGAAACGGGACAATTATGAAAATAGGTTGAGACCCAGCCCAAATCACTGTCAGGGACAAACACAAACCACATGACACATCTTGCTGGGGCAGGATGAGGATGCTGTACCATTTCTTCAGCAACGTGAAACCATTAAGCACAAAATAAGAAGAATCTTTACCCTACTTTAATATGGCTGTATTTCCATGGTTGCATCTTTTTAACTATAAACATTTCATGCTTTAAAGATTCAAGGAAGGATCATGTTACACAGACAATCTTCTTTTACAGAAACCCTATAAAATACCAAGATGTTTAATTCTGCCTAGCTGTCCTGTTGCTACTTTGAAACACCCAGTAATCTCAACTAAACAGTCATCTTCTCTCCCACAGAGCCTAACATAAAAACGGGCTCATCAGAAAAATAAATCATATATTATCTTTGCAGAAAAAAATGTTAGTTATGTATACTTGCAATCAGCTCCATTAGGTTTTCATACTCCCTCTACCCCTTGCTTTCTCCCTGCCCCCCTCTCTTTTCAAGAGCAATTTTTAAAGCAGTAAATGGCAGGATTCCAGGAGTTATGTTACTGCCAAAAATTAATTTAAAAAACAAGTGGGAGGCTGTGAGCTGAAAAAAAATAACAGGAGTGGGGAATACATTCACTCTGCATCTGGGACCTTCCATCTAGGCAGTATAACTGATGACATTTCACCTTGAAAATAGCTCTTCATCCTCTGTCTCTTCTGTCCATCAGATATGGCTGACTGTACCGAGCTTTTCCCTTTTTCTGCTATGAGAAGAGATAAAACTTCACTTCTGCAACTGCAGCTTGCTGGTTTTACATGTTCCTTGTTTACACTAGTGAGATTGTGGTTGAGAAGTGGTGTGAAAAACTAGCTTCTAAGAAAAAGATTTTGAAAAGAAAAGTAACTGGATGTGTTTACAGAAGGGTTGATTCTGCCACTACGTAGTGGAGTGGATACTTTCAACAAAATTACTTCCGTTTATTTTTACAGCCTTTTCCTCACATCCACTAAAAATTAGTGCCTTTCACAGCAGCTCTCTGGGACAACTCTAAAACAAATAGACAGAAGTTATCCCCAGCCATAGCCTCAGCTGAGCCTGGGAAAGACCCAGCACACCAGGGCAGATGCACTCCACTGACCTCATAGGGTGTCCCTGACATCGTTAGTGACAACTCATTAGGAAGATGCTTTGTACCCTTACTGACCTCTTCTGTCTCTTTTCACTTATAAAACAATTAATTTCCAACTAAAACTATTGACATACTTGTGGACTTAAGTGAATAGCAAAATTATGCACTCTGTTTTTTTCTCCCATAATACCATATTATTTTATCTGTTTCCTTGACCTGGTATCTTCTTGGATCTGCTGGGTACCTATGATCTTAATCCTGAGCTGTATTAGTTAGCTCAGAAACTGCCATTTAACAGCTTAATTTAAGACCATTTCACCCCTATTTTTATCACCTTATTTTTATCTACCTTGTAAGATATCCAGTAGATCCTTCTACAGTTCTAAACAGATGTCCCTCATCTTTCCTGGTTTCAGTAATTCAGTTTCATCTGCAAAATTTTTCATGTTGCTGCTCACTGAACATAAAAGATCCCACCACAGATCACCATTTAATCCTGCTAACATCACCCTGCTCCAAGAATTGGTGATTTATTAATATATTCTATTTCTTGCCATTTATCAATTATTCATCTATTTAAGGATTTTCTGTCTCATGTTATGTTCTTTAAAAGATTTGGGTAAAAAAACGTCTTTCAAAAGTCTCTGGAAAAAATAACAGCAAGTGACCAGTGAAACACCCTTTATTCATGTGCCTTTATGCTTCTTTCAAAACTGCTATCAGGTTTGTGTGGATGTACAAAGGCCATCCCTAGACTGGAGATTACTTCAACATCCACCAGTTTAATTGAGGGTGCCCAACTGGCAAATCTCCCTATGCTCTTGGAAGGCTAAGAAATTGACAGGCCTTTGAATATACCGAGGTTCAATAAATGAGCCTTTCAAATCCAGAGTTCAGCACAAGGACCAAGGCTGGTATCCTCATGGCTAAGTATTATTGGGTTAACCCCTTTTGTACTTCCAGGTAAGTTTACAAATCCTTCCTACCCCTTCCATTTCAGAACAAAAAGGAGCAACGGCTATGAACAGCATGAACGTACATCATGAGTTCCTTGAGAAATGTGTCCTGGAAACAAAACCAAAACCAAGCTACCAAATTCTGCACTGGCATTTTACAGATAAATGTAACATGTAGCCTCATATTGCGTTACTGAAGTAGTATTGCAACAGTCTAATCACCAGTGACACTTGCAAAGGTTGCAGCACAATGCACTCATTGTAACTCCTTAGCAATAATTAAATGCAGAACAAGAGACCTGGCTTTCCACTTGATCTTCTTGGAGCACAACCAGATGTCTAGATTGACCACAGATGGCCAGCAAACTTTCTCAGAAGTCAAATTTCTGTGTAATAGCTCTTCACATAGCAACAAGCAAATATTTTTCTGTCAACAGAAGAATGATGAGTACAAGATGGACACAAAATTAATGAAAGCTGAATCCTGCGTCCACCAACATGAGGATTTCTTTCCTGAATCTACCTACTAACAAAAAAGTACCAGAGTAGTTTTCTGCCTACAAGGAGACAGACAGCTTCAAAAAGCACATTTGACACTGGCTGAGATACAGAATTAGAGTAAGATTGAGCTTTTCCAAAGGGTGTGCCTGGTGTTCAACTTTTAATGTTTGAGGTCATTGTAGTGATCCATACCTTTTAGTACTTCTGAAAAATAGATGCTTTTGTAGATAAAAAAAAATACAGAGAAAACAATGAACTGTAGATATTCATCCTTCATAAACATTTAACTTTTCTCCATTTTCATGAATTTTCTACCCCACACCTCCTTCTACTTCTGTATCCATCGGGCTCCTTCCTCTTCCCTTGGTAAGCTGAGTCTGTGAGCAGGGGATCAGTGCTGCAGACCACAAGGTGCTAGCATTTCCAACCTTCCCACCTAAGATCGAGAACATCTCAAAAGCTACAAAGGCTCCCCCTCTTCAATCCACTTTCACCCTCAGGCTCAAAAGTGACATCTTCATAGTTTCTGGGGAAAGCAGCTGTTCCAGGACATCATTCCCATGAGAGAGACACTGCCTTGTCTGACTCTGCCAAGTCCTTTCAGGATCCTGGAGATTACCACTGAGACATTCAATACAACTCCATATTTCACGGGGAGCCAACGTAATGAGTAACAAATCATGATGACACTTACTTGGCAACCAGTGTTGCCCAAATGGAGGGCTGCTCCACACAAAGGCTTCCTCCATGAGGCAATACTTATTTCTAGGCATAATTCATACTGCTACCTACAGGCACAGACCTGATGTGCAGCACTGATCTCTGGGTAAAAGGTGGCACCAGCAAGCATAACTGGAAGAAATCCTGGAGAATATTCCTGTTGTTGCTGTCCTGAGTCCCTTAGTAGGAGATTTCTGGAGATGACTGTGCCCCAAAGACATAAATTGGGAAATAAGGAAATAAGGTCATAGCATCTGGAATGTCTTCACAGCACTCTCTTTTTCCATCTGTGTTAGTTTCCTTTCTAGCCCATTACTAATGGCCAGGTGCTAGTTCCAATTGTGTGAGAGAAACCAGTAGAAAATCATGTGTCCTCTATTTTAAGAACATAGTCGGCTAGCATGGCAAAGCATCTTCCTAAACGTAATTGTAATGGAAAGCATTGGGGTTTAGCTATTCCTCCATTTGCTTTTGAAGAGCATTTGGGATACATTCTGTGCTCCAACTACTGATTACTGAGTATTTTAAGGGACAGCGATTACATTACACAGTATTTTCTGTACATATGCTCAGACTTACAGTGAAAGGACCCTTTAAAATGACTTTCCTTACCACCCACCCCTCGAATTCTGCATCATGCTTCTTTAAAACAAGTGACAAGTCTGTTTATCCATCGTCACACTAATATAGTGAGGAGGAAATTAGCTACAACATAGCTGGTTTTCTTTGAAATTTATTTCAATGGTACTTACATTACATAAGAAGGCTGTAAAATAGGGGATTCACAGGATCCCTAAATGAATGTTTCTAGTATATATCAAACTAGTACTGTGGGACTCACTATTTTCTTTTAAGCCACAAACCACCAAAAAAAATTACCCCTTGTAAATTAACAAAGGTAGGATGGATACTTATACAAAAAAGTGACAAAAAACATGCAAATAGTGATGTCAACCCCATCCACGACACAAAAATTATGTCTGTAGCCCTGAAGACAAAAAAAAAAGGGGGGGGGAGGGGGGGGAAGAGGGAATGGAACCACAGGGCCTAGAAGAAAAAGAGAGAAAACAGACTGTCAGTGCAGTCCAAAAAACTGCAGCAGGACTGGCTCTCTGTCCCAAGCGCCATAAGACTGAAAGGGAGAAGTGGTCCTAAAGCAAAGATGAGCTGGGATGACTGAAGTTTTGTCTTATATGCCTTATTCTCCAGGGAGTTCAACTCAGGCACTGCTACCAGCATGTCTTAATCCTGTCAGTGACAGTTTCTCCTGCTTACTATTTGCTTTCATAGAAAATGAAGCATGTTACAAATACTCACCTCCACATTTGGTCCCGTGAGTTTCATTTTTAATGCCATAAGTGCCTCCTGCAGATCTGTAGCATAATAAGATAGAAGTAGCGTAAGGTGTGGTGTAACTGCCTTAAAAGTGCTTTTTGTTTATACAGCTTCTTATTTTCCTCTGATATTTCCAACCAAGCATCAAAGAGCAGAGAGAAAAACCTCTGCTCTTTGAATTCCCAGCATGTTCCTCCCTGCGTCATTACAGACACTGTTGAAGGACATCATAAAGCTGAGCTGACCTGTTTCAATCTCATCCATCAGCATAGGCACAACTGGAAACAAGCCCTTCTGCAGTAATGTCAGCACTTTCATTGACAGCAAACCTAAACTACACAAGGAAAAAAGGCAAAATACCAGAAAGCCCTATTTGGTGTCCAATAAACTCTGTTGGTATCTGAGAAACCATTTTGTCTCTCTCCTTCTGCCCCCTTTGACACATATGATGCAGTTCTTAGTAGTGAACACAGAAAACTCAGTGCACTCTGAAAACTGGACGTGCCCACAAATCCATCTCATTTCTGACAGTGTTTGCAGGACAGTTATTTTATGCACTGGTGGCAGAAACATGCAAAAGGTTGGAGAGATGGGCTAGATCCTCAGGTGGCATTAGTGTTTGAGGGCACTGGGGAGGCACTACTGATCATCAGTGGAGTCCATGACACTGCGATACTTCCTCAAACAAGACATTCAAAGACCATCGATCTCTTTCCTACACACATACAAATGAACAGAAAAACTTATGCCTTTAATTTTCAGTTGTTTAATATTCTTTCTTAAGAGCCATAGCGTCCAACCCATGCAATTCTTCAAGCAAGCCAAGTCCCCAGGGAAGAAACTCTATAGCAGCAGTTTTGACACCCTGCACAGGCTTTTCTAAGGCTCAGAAAACATGCAAAGACACGGAAGTTAGGATCCCAGAGATGTGGATCTGAAGACCAGCAGTGAGGAATAAGACAGGAAGAAAGCAAAGCTGAAGGATGCATTTGAAGCTTTGGAGGCTCAGACTAGCCCTCAGGCCAGGTTTTGCCCCTGTAACCCATGGACCCCAGCACAGGATCAAACTCATAACAACCCCACTGTTCTTGTCCAGAATAATTTGTGAGGGCTCCAGTTGTGTAAGTGGTAGATGAAGTCTTTTCACCTGTGCAGGCTTAGCTGAGAACCCCAGAGCACCAGAGTCAACCCTGTACCAAAATCTGGATGGAAGAGGACACCATCATCCCAACAGAACTTCCTATTGGAATGAGGCAGGAAACTACTCACCATGAGAAAGGTCTTCTTTGGTGCAAAATCTTGATTGCATTTTTCTTAACATGACACTATTTCACTCCAGACAAGATTTCCCCATTTAAGTTCAACTGAGGTGGTATGGTATAAGCAACAGAAAGCAGCTGTCTAGATCTTAGATCTCACCACCAGCACACATAATAACAAACGAGGGCAAAATTAGGTTGTTTTCACCTGATATGAACTGATAACTCTACAAGTTTTTAGCATTAGCTTTGAGAGCCTATAGAGAGCCTTGGTCAGATTTCCAAACACTATCATTTGGAGGAACACTGTGCATTTTTCGGCAGGGTGAGGCTGATACCAGTGCAAATGTAAGCAGAAATTATGACGTCCAGTTGCAACTGTGGCTGTGCTGAATAGTATCTCTATGTTGCAGCTAGGAAAATACATATAAAAGCAGCATGCAAACACACAGAAAGTAAGTATAAATGTCAAGGGTAGGTACATTTCAAAGGAATGTGATCTTGGTAGGGAACCCATGGTGTTTACCAGTTTAATCAATAAGTGCCTACTGTATTTGGTAAACAAAATGAACCACAAGTGATAAATGGGGAGAAATCTATAAGGTTATTGAATCACATTCAAAAGTACACAGTTTCTTACTGTAATGCGATTTCTTACTGTAATTCTGATAGCCATGTTTTGTTTATTGTAGGCACTGAATGCAAATTTGAATGGGAGACTCTGTTATGACAAATTATTTCTGACTTTGGGAGATACAATGAGCAGCAACTGTTTCACTAAAGTCATAGACACTTGTATTCAAAATCTAGGGAGACTGGATTACTTAAACTAGCATGTGCACACTTGTAAACAACCAATCCAGTGCAAATTATACAGTGAAGTTTTTAGAGGAGCATAATTTGTTTCACAAGTAAATAAACAAACATTTTGTTCTCTCTGTGGCTACTAGAGTTATTATGTAAGTCCAAAACCAATGGTAATGATTTTTATCATAAAATTATAAAGCCAGAAAAAGGATTTAGAAACAGTAGGGGTCTTAATTCTACAAGCTTATAAGAAAGCTTTTCTTCATTTATAGCTTTAGTTTAAATATCATTACTCATACAAAGCCCACATTCTCTTTTCCCTTGTCTCCTTCCATTCCTCTCCAAGAGACATACCATCAGATAATGCTGTACTTTCCAGAAGGCCTGAAACACATGGCAAAGTTTTACAAAAGACATCATTCCACACTGAATTTCAGCACTTAGATCATTTACTAGGATGATAATGTGTCAAAGTACCATGGCAATATTCCAGCACTGTCCCCATACAGTCATAAGATTTACAATAGTAGAGTTTCCTCAAACTTCTCTCTTAAGAAGGACCATTTAAAAAGAGATAATTAAAGAGGTAATTTGGGTCAATAAAACAATTAATTATAAATTCCACGTCATAAACAGAAGTAGTTTCTTTCTTTTAAAAATGTTTCTGCATTTGTTTATCTATGGGTCACCTGATAGGTCTTCTTCACCTTTGCAAGGCCACCCTGTCAGCTTAAAGGAAGATAAAACCTGTCTGGATCATTTAAACAACAACAGCAATGACAACAACAACAACAACCACAACAGTAAATCAAAAATTACTTCTACTTGGCAACTTGTATAAATACTATCAGTCTCTGTTCTCTGTTAACCTGCATTTCAGCTTGAGAAAACCTTCAATTCCTTTAAAAACTCACAAGACTATTTGTTTTAAATTCAGCTTTAATGAACATCAGAAATTTCAGGGGAACCAGAAGTTGACCACCAATTGCTGAGTGTGCATGCTTCCAAGTGTTTGCTGCTTTGCACCTAGATAGTGACAGGATGCTTTCTTTGTAGCACTTTACAACTGGATTTTCAGAAATGAAGGAACAAGACACTGGAGAAAGCCGTATGACTTATGACAAAAGAAAACATTTCTACATCTGAGCAGACTATGGAAGGTAGAAAATTGATGTTAGTTGATATTAGATGTCAATGTTTAGTTTGATTCAGGTTGCTTCCAACATTTAGGTGAAAACAGGTAATATCAAATGTAGGTAAGTGTCTACATTCTACAACTGCAGCTTAACAGAGATAAGCTAAGCTTGTTTATCTGCATGATAAAAAATGAATAAGAAAAAACAATTACTACGTGTCATGGGGAAAAAATAAGAAAGGAAAAATCAGAAGTAGAATGCCAGACTCATCTTCGCAGACAGATTAAATAACAGACCATGGCAGGAATTCTCTTATCCCATCAGGCAGCACAAGCATTCTTTTCTATAAAGTAGTGGATGGTAAATCTTATCAAAGATTTGACAATGGATTCCATATATTTCTAGAAGGCTCATTGTATATTCTCAAATAATATAGGATAGTCACCAAGGTCATCACTGAAAGTCTAATCAAAGAGAAGTGACTATTCCTCACCTTAAGAGCAATGGCTACTCAAGCAAAGGTTTCTGGTTGGTATCCAGAATACTATGGGTTTTTTGCACGGTTGCAAAATGCTCTTTCAGAGCTTCAAGTCCTAGAAGGACTGGGAGATTTTCCTGAAAGTAAATATCTTGAAATGTAAGGTTGGTGGGCTCAAAAGTAAGCTACAGGTGCAAATTTCATAATCAATGGAAAATAGCACTTTGAACTTGCATCAATCTGTGGGAATAACCTGTCCCATCCATCTGGAACTCTGAGACCTACCATTATCTCAGCCACTCCTGGCTGCTCCCCATCTTGGTGTAACCAACTCCTCTCCAATTACTCCTGCGCTTGGATCAAGGCTCTGAGTGCTGTGTTGGAGGGGCAAAGGGGTTGTGAGGAACAGATCCAAATCCTGGTTCTCATCTCACTTTCACAGACATTCGTAACTACGAACCCACAGAGAGATATACACATACCCCCCAAAAACCACATAGATAAATACAATGACACAAATGCAAAGAGCATCTCCTAATTATCATCACTCAGTATGGTAACATGTGTTTTTGTTATCAGGATGCCCAAAGCTGACTTAACCCCTGGGAAATTTTGAGTCTCCATCCCTGCAGGAGAGAAGACCACTTGAGCCAAGGAGGCTTCTATAGTTAACCTCAGGACAACACTTTAATGCAAAACAATTCATTTCTTCACAAGCGTAATTTTTTTCCTCCACTTCATGTAACCTCTGACCTCATGTCTGGAGGTGATGGATGAGATGAGACAGAGCCATGGGAGAAGATGTGAGGATAGCAGATGGCATACTAGAGCTAGCAGTCATTAACAGGCAAGTTTTCCTCATAGGGAAATAAGAATTATTTCAAATCAAGAAAAATAAACACCAGAGGAATCAGTTGTGCAGAGTGGCTCACATAAAATATGGATGTGGCCAAGGTTTGCAAGTCCAAAGGGAATCCAATTTTGTGAGCTTACTGCAGAAGAATGCAAGCCCCAACCCTAAGGTCTTACAAAAGCTGTGAAATTAAAGAGTAAAGCCCTTCCTGAACATACAGAGAGCACTGCACTAAGGACTGCAGCCCACAACCTTTTGGGCAGCCCTTCAGTACTGCTGTGCCCTCTTTATTTGTCCAGCACTGGCAGAAGACAGGAGGAGGAAAAGTGTTCCCTGGCAAGTGCTAAGGTGAGACTTTGGTATATGGAAAAGAAATCTCTCCCGGTGTTTGTTTTGGCAGGAATAGTTTTAGCAGACACTATTACAGCCCCATCCACTTGCAAAGCAAGGCTGCAGTTCACATATTATTAAAACTCCAGGGCTGATCGCTTTCCGCACATCCATGTTACTGGAGCTAGCACAACACAAGCACGACACGAGCAAAGTTTGGTCAGCAAAGACTTTTTTCCTTAAAAAATGCAGTAACATTTTCTCTAAATAAAGCAAGTTGGTTGCCTTCAAGCAAGGGGAACAACAAAGTCCTTCTAAATGACATTGCTGGGAATTCAAAGTTGAAACCCTGTATCTATCCTTCCCAGGCACTCAAGCTGCCAGCAGCTGCATTGTCTCATTGATTGACCTTGCACAAGTGAACAGGGAGACTGCGAGAGGCAGATGACCCTGGTCTATCATTAGAGCTGCACTTCACAGTAAGGCTGCTTGAAAATGTTGCTGATCCATAGACAGTTAATTCTCTGCACATCAAAGAGAGCTACAGAAGTGAGAATGCTTTGTCTAGATATTCTAGCCCAGTTTTGTGCCTGTTAGAGTGAAGTCATAACAGAGACGCATATTCCTGCAGCTTCTTAGTGACTGGGATCTCTGGGTATCCGTCCTACTTCCAGTGCCAAGTCGCAAGTCATGAATGGTGATACAGGCTATGGATGCATCCAAAATGCAGGCCTCCCTAGTTTTTGACAAATCTCTGTGGGATCTCACCTTGGACCTCTAAGCTTCCTCTATGCTCTGATGGAGATGGGGCAGAGTTTCCAGGAATGGAGGAAAGCCTCCTTTCAGTTTTCCACAACCCACTTGCCCTACACCTTCTCTTCTACACAGCAGTAATCCTCAGACAGCAGTTTTGCCTCCAAAACCTCCAGCAGGCAAAGTCCTTTGCTCACAGAGTAAGCTGATGATGTTGGAACTCAGAAACAGCCATTCCATGTAAAGCATGCAGCTTACTTACAAGCTTTGGCATTTACATTGCCATGTTGCCTATCTTTCATGGCAGTTAAAATATGCCTTGTTGGCTGATTATCCTAGAGTATCATATATGGTGTACCATTAGTGAAACAGTGGCATAAAAGAATAATATTCATCCCATGTGAATGAAAAAATCATAGTCATTCTTGGTCAAACTTACTACAATGTTTATTTACTGATGTCAAATACTAAAGTGCTGCCTTTCTCCTGAAACATATTCTTCAATCTGTGTATACAGTACAGTTATATTTTACATGCCTTGAAGTCAGAGTGTGTTCTGTTATTTTACTTTTTGATAGTCTGTGGAGCTAAAGTGAGAGCAGATAATTGGTTTCCATGTGTTAGTGTACTCTCAGAGAGCCCAGTCTTTCTCTTATGAATGGAAAGCTCAAAATCGGAACCAGTGACCCAGAGATTTTACACTCTATGACTGTAATTGGAAGAACTCAAAACATATGTCTCTTGCTTGAGCAAATAAAAGCAACTTTTGGAAAATGTATTTACCCATGTCTGTTTCAAACAGTGATTGGCCAAACCAAACCTCATCAGGTTTTCAAATCCACATCATGAGCTGGTGAGATCTGTGATCCTTCTACAGATCGCATGCAGCCATTGAGACTTGGAAACACTTGATATTTGTATATCTTGCCTTACCACTGTCCTTCTATTTGCCACACTACAGCCAGGGGAGACTGCAGTGTGAGCACACTGAGCAGTGTGTTACCCTGCAGCTTGCTGTGGAGGGATCAGATTCTGCCATTTTTCAGATTGCATTGCAGGAGAATTACTTGCTTCCAACTGATGTTTCTCCCTTTCTAGTGCCTTGATAGCTGTCTCACTTTAGGAAATATTTTGCAGGTGTCCTTGAGAGCCAAGATCCTCTTTGCACAGAAAGTCTGGGAGTAGGTGTATAAATCTCACAAAAATGTCTCTTTGCACTCAGTGGATGCTGATTTACTGTCACTTTTTTACCTATGAGAACTTTAAAAGACAAAGGTAAAAAAGACCAACTATTTGATATTAATTATTGAACAGAACCAAATCTTTTAAAAATCATACCACTACAAAATCATGAACATTTTTGTCAAACAAATGGAAAACTGTAAAGAGCTAGTGGCATTGATGGTTTACACTCAATACACCCTCGCAGTCTCCCATTAGTAAAAAAAACCAAAAACCCAAGAAAATCAAACAAAAGGAAAGCACCAAGTCAAGTAATCTCAAGTTCCTCCAGCTGAGGAACAGGGATACAAAAACTTTAAGGCTTGTTATAAATAATCATACCAGTGGGACCTCAGCCTATTATTTCTTTTTTCCAGCACAAGTACAGAATTTCCAAATGAATACAGCAATGAGATTATTTCCATGTATAAGGATTCACATAAGTAATACAAATTTACCTACCCATAGGCATTAAAAATAAAACCAGAAAATATCTTTGCAGGTGGCAAATGACCTGGTTTACATTTGTCAGTGAGTACAGTACTGCTAAAATTTACATTGTAAATGTGTATTAAAAAATATCAATAATTTGTATTTTTTCATTGGACCCTCCTGCTCCTATCAGTGTTTATGTAAAGGCATTTCCTCTGAAAAAAAATCTGAGTTTTTCTCTCCCATCAGAGTTCTTTCTATAATATTTTGTAACAAAAGACATGGCACCTATACAACCTCACTTCAAGATACCTAGAAGCATTTGGAAAAGCTTCTGTCTTTTACAGTGCTGAGGTGTCTGATTTGGCAGAGAGGATCACACATGAAAGAAAGAATTATTTTTTTAAAAATTAAATAAAAATGGTTTTGTACTTTAGCGAACTAAAGAAAGCAGAGCTGTTCATTCCCATATTTTTTCCTTTAAAAAAACCCTTAAATGGATGACATATTTTACAGAGAAGTTGGTTTGATCATAAAGTGGCCAAACCTGCAAGAATATTTTAATAATACAATTAAAATAGCTAGGTTGGAAGAACATAGAGCTTTCTCTGACCTAGAATTAAACTGGGCCACATCCAAGAATTTTTATTTTTCACTTCCGCATATGCCAAAGCAAATACCGATAGGACACTTCTAATCCTTCTTGTTGAGCTGACTCTGTTCCTGACTCTTGGAAGCGCCCCTATTCCAGTCCTTCAATAAAAGATGCAATTAACCAGTGTTCAATAGTAACCCTTCCCATGGATAGCTCACATGATAGCCAACATGTTGTTCAGTGGTATTGGGAATGAAATTACCAGAGGCACTTTCTGGGTAAATCACAGCATATCCTGACCCCTGCATGGCTCTCCTTACATAGAGACCCTCCAAGATCAGCATAGCAGAAAGATGACCTGGTGTAGGCATGTTTGCATCTCCTAGAGGGCTTCCCAGGGCTTTTGATTGTTTCTTGATTTTACTTCAGCCCTGCAAAGCGAATCTTATCCACATTGCCTACCTGTGTAGGATGATGCTCTAAATGAAATCACAATCCACAGGAAGGGAGATCACTGCTGTCACAGTGTGGAGGTTTTGAGCCTTGTGCCATGATGGCCTAATTAATCACAGTTTGTTTTCTTCATTCTCTTCACCTTTGAAAACCAACCAACCAAACTAAACACTGTGCTGGGGTCTTCATGTGTTGAGTACAACTGGTGAGCCCGCCCCTCTTGCACCCCTGGCCATGCCTCCCCATGGACACATTTGTCCAGCAGTTATCTGTATACAATGGGGCTTGGGGACTGTCCTTCAAAAGCCAAGACCTCCATTTCCAGAGGTCTGCCCAAGACCTTTGCAGCCTGCAT
Source organism: Cyanoderma ruficeps (assembly GCA_008694505.1). Taxonomy (NCBI): domain Eukaryota; kingdom Metazoa; phylum Chordata; class Aves; order Passeriformes; family Timaliidae; genus Cyanoderma; species Cyanoderma ruficeps. Next base: position 26,549 of record VZDJ01000189.1, on the reverse strand, counting down.
TTGCCTCTGGCTTCAAAAGCCCTGTCATGCTCCATGGCCATATATGTGGTTTACAAAGCAAAGCCTGACTGTGGAGCCTGACTAACTCCCCCACTTTCATGTCTTAGTATTGCTTACCCTTGTTTTCCCCTTGTCCTTGGGGAAACCTCTACCTGTGAAGGAAGGGGAAAATCCTCACCTTCCTATCTGGGTTGTAACTAAACAGATGCCCTTTCAAAATGGATTTCTTCAGATTAAAAAGCTCTGTGCATTTCAACTGATTAATCATATCGGAAAACAGCATGCAGTGTGCCCTACAGTATAATCCCAAATACATGTTGCCAGAATTGTTCCTTGTAAACAGAAGAAGCTGGCAGAGAAGGGGACCTTCAGTTAGAAGGTTAAGAACAGCATTAAAAAAATCTACCTGAAAAAAAATTCTTCTACCATAAATAAGGACAAACTAAGTTACAATCCAGGCATATAGAAATTTTGTAGCATGACAAAAGGACATAAATCAGTGGCATGGAGAATTCAAGACAGTAAGAACATTTCTAATAGTGCTAGGAGTGAAAAGAATCCCAGTAATAGAGGCATTCGAGATCCAGAAAAAAATTAAATTACTGTTGGTAAAATACAAACCCCAGAACTATGCCACATAACTTCATCATATATCTGAGAAAAAGCCAGAGACAAACTTCCCTCCTGTCACACGGAAATTAAGGAACAAAACAACAACAATAATAACAAAACTTCACACACCTACAAAAAAAAAACCCAAGGTCAGATTAAACAGCTACTGAAACAAGGGATTTTTGAAAGACAAAACTAAAAACAGGTATGGAAAACTTGCATCTGAAAACTGTTCAAGAGGTCTGGATGAAATGTTCATGTTCATGTATTGACATGGCTTAGAATATGATGAAAATTCCACACCAGAGAACTGACTAAAAATTAAATGCTACGAGAGAGGTCTAATAAATGGGTCTCCTGGGTAGTCAGAAGAATGGGTGTTGAGCTGGAAAAGCAGAGTGGAGCAGTGTTGGGAAGTAGCATCTATACTGCACCTTCCTGGAGATTCACAGTATCTTAGGAAGAAAATGGAGGCACTGGTGCCTTTCAGCCTCCAGGGGCACTCCACATTACTGGCACCAAAGGTGATGACAGATTTATACTACACTTATCAAGGACCAGCCAAACTAAGAAGCATATAATAAAGTGTCACCCTAGTGGGAACTGTGGCTTTTGCAATAGTTTTTTGCACAATTAACATTGACAGGTAAAATTGTAACGAAGCCTAGAAAGATGGCACTGAAATAAAATTTGGGCTAACACAAAATAATGGCAGAATCAGATTGCCTCTGAATTTGGATCACTTGGGAAGGTCCATGGAAAGAACAATCTTTAGTTCAAGAAAGTCAGCTCTACATTCATCCATCTAAGAATAAAATGAGGCAGAGGTCATGGTGAGAGTCTACTCTGGAAGCAGATGCAGAAAAAGATTTGAGATCCTCCTGGCTATTGAAGTGGCTTTCCAATTCAGCACTGGTCAACAAGTGTGATCCTTGGATATATTAAATGCAGGGATTTTGAGAAGGATCAAAACAGTCTCTTCTGGGCATATACTGTATGTAACACGAAAAGAAAATTGAGCCTCCTTTACAGACATAAAAATTCAAATAAACTCAGGGAATTTGACACAAAATGAGTATAGGCTCAGGTCCCTAATTTTCAGACACTGAAACATATGGAACTATCTGCAGAGCTTTTTGATTCACACTGATCTTTCAGTATATGACAGGAGAAAGGCGTTTTTGGATAATGCAAAAATAGGTAAAGAAAAAGGGTGTGAAAGGAAAAGTTGAGCTTCTTTTCAGGAAAAAAGAAACAAATCTTTTTCAAACAGTGAAAGTTATTAAATTGGGTTACACATTGAGCACATGAAAGAGATATTTAAAACCAGACAAAGTAGAAATACATAGCAATAAAGCCAGAAGTTATCGGAAAAAATAAAGGGGAGTATGACACCCTCCCTCCCCCACAACTCCTCTGTCACCTGAGCCTACAAATCATTAGGCCAGATGCAGATGTCAGTAATATATACTATACATTAGGGATAGATATATAGGCTAAGACCCACACTACCTGTAGGGGCAACTGAAATTTTAGGAATGACTTTCCAGGCAAGTAGAAACTTGTACAAATTACAACGGGATTGAAAAAAAATTAAATTACAGAAGTTTATTGTGGAAAGAAAAGGCAGAAATCACAGCTGCCAACAAAAGAAGGTAGGAGGAGAGGGGAAGAACAGAGGTCAGATAACTTCATGTACCAAGCACATTCAAGATAAGGAAGTAAAATAATACCTGAGGTGATAAGAAGAGTATGTAAACATCACAGGAAAACCAAGTCTGCTGACTCTAGATTTCCAGAAAGCATTGGTGTAATCTGCATATAATATATGAGAGAAGCAACTGTCAGAGATGATACTTCAGGGAATAGAGAGAGATAAGCAGATGGAATTTTCCATCTTCTGGGGTACAGCTTCCTTTCATTCCTGCCACACTAGAAGCTATCTGCAAGCTCAGCAAAGTGCCCTTCACAGGGGGTCTCCAGTGGCCTTGCTGAAAAGCTCAAGGCTGCTGGGCCTCTGCACAAATAGTGTTGTCGTGTCAGGAGAGGAGTCCCTTGGTGCCCAGCAATAAAGTACTGAGCAGCCTGCAGCAAATTGACTGAAGGCTGATCCCTCAGTGGTAGGTGCTTTTAAGGTCTCATATGCAGGAAGACTTTTTTTCCTCAAGTGAATTCTCCTTGTTCTCCAGAAGGCAGTATTTGATTGTCATGTGAATAGGTTTTGGGGAATGAGAACAGGGAGAAGCACTAATGATGTACCACTTGTACTGGGTAAAAAGGGAAAAAGCAGGAGAAAGTCTCTCCGAAGCTTGGAAAGTGACCACAGAGCAAACACTATAGTGACAGCACAATGACAGTCATTCTGTGTACTGTAGATACTGAGTCCATCAAGATGTGGCCTTACAGTACAGAAGCTGACATCCACATGACCGTGGCCTCTCTAAAGTCCCTGAGAGATTTGCTGTGAGGGTCATGAAATTACTGTGTCATCTCCAAATGCCCAGATTGACTTTTCGCTGTCAGGGAATCATAATTGTAGAATAACTATTCCCCTTACCAGTATTGTCCACAGGCTAAAAATGAAGTGAAACACAAGCCAAGTAGAATCATCAGCCACTAAACAGTACGGAAGTTTGGATAAAACTTTCTCACTGGGCCTGTGCTGTGTCAAAGAGTTCTGGGTTAGGCCACAACAGACATCTCTGAATCACCATTTTTCTTAATGGTTTCTGATGTAGCTTTTCTACATCTTCTGCAAAATTACATATATTTCACAAGTTTTTCCAAATCTTAATACCTTCAGTTCAGAGAACAGAACCTAGCTGCTCTGCTGATAAAGCAAATTGAAAGCTGCAAACCTCCCTAAAAAAAGGCAGCGAACTTGGGCCAATTTCTGCTGTCAAAGATTTGTATTGATCATTGTCCAGCTATGCAAGCATGCCCAAAAATAATGTCAAAGGCAAGATGTTTAAAAGCATTTAGTTCTCTCTGAAGTCAATAGTCAATCTTCTAACCCCACAGATCTCAAAGATTCACTTCCCTGTAATATATCTAGCCTTCTTATCTACAGATTATGTGGAAAGAAAAGACTCACAGAACATACTGCATGTATTTTTGCAATTGACATCTCCCCATCAGCATTAAATGGTCTGAACAGGTCAAATTTGGTCCAAAATCTCTTTCATTAGAAACCCAGTACTCCCAAGTCTGCATTTCAAACAGTGGAGCTACTCACATCTTTGCAGAGAAATAACTGAATATTACCCATGATGGATGATCAGTCCAGAAGGAATACAAAAGCAGACTTTGTCTCATAAACTGTGCAACATCTATGTTATTTAGTTTACTCCCTGTAGAACACACACAAAAAAGTAAGAACTTAAATTTTTAGTTAAAAATACAAAGTACACACAGCTTTTGTGACATTAAATAATTCTAGCACATCTTGCAGGATGAACCCCTGAACTTCAAATTACAAAAAAAAGAGTTTGTCAATGCAATTATAAAGTAAACTGAAGAATATAAATAGCAAGCGAAAGAGAAAATGACCATGTTTGAAATGGCTGGTTTTGCAGGGCATTTATTAACTCCAAAAGAACTTTCAGAGCCACTACAGACTAACTGCAGAATGGACAAAAGATGGCTGGCAGCTGTAATACTTTCTAGTTTTCACAACTAAATAAAATCAATAAAAAAATGCAAAGCAGCACTCAGAGAGAATGAAGCAGAGAAATACTAAAGCATACCAAACGGGATACTGGAACTTTGAAGAAAGAGAAACTTAACAAGAGACAGGAAAAGCAGTTGTCCCAATGCTATCTGATCCAGCTCATCAGTGAAGAAGGAAATAAGAATACTGGTGGTCTGGAATAAGAAATTTCAAAAAAGACAAAAAAGACAAAATACCCATAGCCCTAAAGGAAGAAGTGCCTCAAAAATGTATCAGCCCCAACATANAAAACCACCACACCCAAAAAACCTCACAATGCCAAACAAGCCTGAAACAAGTCACGGGTCACGGGACCAAAAAGAATAACAAAATCCTCCTCACTACAGCAAATCTACAGCAAATCCAAGGACACATCATAGTTACATGGCACAAACGTCCCTGCAAATTAGACTGTATTACCTTGATTTCTACACACAGAAAATATAATCTGTTTAGCTGACTGGCCTTTTTCATTGGGCAAGAAATTAATTTCCATGACTACTAATTCATTTTAAAATCCTGTGGTTTTTTGGAACACAGGAAATATTTCTGTGAAAAAAACTCCTTTATTTCTCTTCACTTGAAATCCTCATGGATGAGAAGGACATGCAGGCAATATGTAATGTTAAGATTTCAGCACGAAGGACAACAACTTGAAAGTCATTGCTCTCACTAACAAGAGGTGAAGTAGAGAAGCCTGAAGACTTGAAGACTTCAGGGAAGAAAAGGATGGATAAAAGAAGGCAATTGCCTCTACCATAAAGACTCTCAGTATATTATCATGCCTATGAATATACATAACATCATGCTACTATGGGGAACAGGTCTTTGTAAGGAATCTGACAGTCTTTTATTAATCAATTCACTGGCACAAGCAGGCTTATTACAAACCCTTTTCTTTAGGCTGAAATCCCAGAAAAATTCCAGGGAGAAAGTAGAAAAAGGAGTCTTACTTCCAGAGCTCTAGGAAGCATTTCAGGGAACTAGAGGACTTTATTTTAAACAAGACACATTCAGTAAATCCAGATGTTGAGAAACAGATGCATAAAGGCCCTATCTGATAAGCAAAATACATAGCCTGTTTTTTGATAGGGTTGAGAGTCCTCTGGTAGGAATTTACATAAAAGTAGACATACTGGTTGTTCAGCCCTTCAGAAATGTGTTGCATGTTTAACTGACCTATAGGCTGACAATAGTTGGTATTCTGTTTAATAATAATGACTATTCTTTCTTGTTTCTGTATCACAATGCCAAAATAGGCATGTTGGGTTAACTCCAAATGTTGCAGTGGCGTGCATGAATTGTAAATGCCGCCACCTTCCCCAAAAGCGTCTCCTCACACAAAGCCACCTGGGCAGGCACACAAGCAATCACACTGTCCACACAGTCACACACAATGGGTAGAAGTCAGCAAATGAGAGCTGGGAAGGGTCTTCTGTGTGAGGTTCCAGTGGGGTTTACTGGAGTCACACCAAAGGGTTCCAGGGACAGAAGACCAAGAACAATGGAGGGTATAGGTTTTAGCACAGGGGAAGTGGGGGCAGAGCACAGCATCAGATCCAATGGTCTGAGGGTACAGGGGCGGGGTAAAGAGTAACAACCAATAGAGGATGTCATTAGGGACCAGGGATACAGAAACCAAGGAGGACCAAAGGAAGGGAGAACATTCTGGGGAACATACATATGTGGAAAACAGTGACTGAACTGAGGTGACATAAATTTACATCATCTTAACAAATCAATGGAGTAACAGAACCTACAACATATTGACCTATTGCTGCAAGGATCCACAGGAGAGAAGCCTTTCTCACCATATAAAGGCTATATATAAGTACATATATAAGTACATTTGGCATACTGCAGCCACACCCTAGATCTACAGATGCATAAAGATTGCTACAAAGAGATGAGATTTAAAAAATGACAAGGTGGACAAGGGCAAAGGTTACTTAATTTGGTACCCTTTGCCCATAAGCTGCCCTCCCCTGCATGACAGAGATGATGCAGGGGCCATACTGGAACGTACAAAAGACCACCTGTTTGTGATACGTCCTTATATTAAAAAACCTCTTCTGTGACAGTCTGGTGGAAGATGACTTCTCACTGATCCATATTGACTCTAGAACTGGTTGCCAACTATTCACTGGCTTTTCTTCACTGCAGCTTTTGCCTTGTTCTTTATCTTCTCTCTCAAAGCCTTCCCACTTACAAGAACTGAGTCTCTGGGTTTGACTAGACCACTGACAAATTATTCATCATAGAGGGAAGAGCTGATGAACGAATGATCTTATATTCACTCAGATGTATAAGATCTTATGAGTGAAGAAACAGTACTCAAAATCTGTATCTTAAAATTGTCCTGAAAGTGGCTTGCATTCTTAATTGACTTCAGCATTTATACACACACACATACACAAAAGACAGACATGCACCATGGTAAGGACCTCAAGAGTAAATGACTACATTCACAATTCCACAAGGTCTTTGCTCTGCTTGATCTAGTAAAATAATTGGCTTTGGATATTTGACTGTGCAGAATCCAGAGATAAATGCTTTACCATCATGTCTGTCACCGAGGCACAGCTGTCAGGGATTCAGCCTCAAAATAATGTCATCTGGAAAAATGCATCTATACACCCACTGTTGGCATAAGCATCCCATCTGACCTTTCCTGTGCAGAATGTAGCATTTTATATACGAATTATTTCAGCAAACAGATGATCAACGGGTTAGCATAGGTATTCATTTACTCACCTTTTAGACTTCTGCCCACTGAGCTAGAAATTAGCAAATACCTATGTCCTCAACATTTTTATCTCTGACAAAGCCAAGCAATTACAATGTTTTTCTTATTTTTCTCAATATAAAACATTCTCCTAGAACTCCAAATGGACATGGTACATCACAGTCCCAGAAAGACACCTTCCCTGCTCAGGGAGAGTTGAAAACTGAAATCACGCATCACACACACAAAACATTCTTGTACTGGACAACTCCTCAGAGCACTCCAGAAACACTGTTTATCCCTCCTCCAGTTACCTCTTTAAAAATTTCTCAGGCAACAGCAAGACTTAATTCAAGACCCGGAAACTACATTCTTCTCTGCAGCAGTATCTTCCAACATCTGTAGCTTTTGTCACCAGAACAAAACCACACGTCCTCTGGCCATGGAATAATAGTTTCAGGATCACATGAGTACACCCTATCCTACTGCACTGGAGCATTCATCTCAGTTTTAGCACTACCTTAGATTTTAAGATTCTTCTCAGTTCTACCCTTTTAGTACAAGAAAACAAACTATAAGATAAAAGAGAAACAATTGGGCTATTTCTTTCCTATTTATTTTGAGAATCTATGTTTTTGGTTTTGACTGAGGACAGATTATCCAGACCATGAAATAGCTGCCAAATTTATCATGAATGGCATTTAGCTGGCAAAGGGTGTATTACTGCCAAATGCCTAACACACTGGGCATATTGTATTTGTACCATCTGGGAGAGTAAACAGTGACAGGAAATAACCACAAACAGGTGTTAATGTTAGCCCCTTAAGGGTCATTAATGAAGTATGGCATTGAAAGAGCCCACACACAAGTCCTGGAAACTGGAGAAGGTGGGAGTCCAGGGAGTGTAAAAGTGTACTAATTTGTGACACAAAAATCCATTCTTGATTGCATCTCCTCTACATGTCCTTATCCCTCTTGCCATACCACATCCTTCAGCTGATCTCCTTTTGAATGCCCGTTCCATTTCCCTTTTAGGCAGCAAGCTCTATCCTTACCCCAGCCAGCCAAGACAAACACAGTCCTGAACTACTCATCTTTTTCAGAAAGCCTATCAGCCTCTATAAAGACAACTCCATGCTTTCATACATTCTTCAGAAAAGAAATACTGTCTCAATTCCCCTCTTGACATTTTCAGAGACATTTCCACCTTCACTAAAATAAAAGGCCTCTGGTTTCTACAAAGTGTGCTCCATATCACACTACATCACTGTTTCCCCAGGGCATCTCCAAGGCTGTTTGCCCAATCCAAGAAAGATAGAGAAAGGGTATATGACAGTGGCACTGCCTGTTTTTACAATAGTGTCACACAAATCCAGAATAGAGAAGGTCCAGATTACCATATGGAAATGCAACAGGTACTGTGAGGTGAATTTACCCCGACACATAACTAGTCACATCCTTTTGAAAACATCAAAGCAGAATATATGGAGTACTGCCCTTTATCTTCACTGAAGGTTACTAGATTTCCAAAGCAAATGTTAATACTTACAAAAAGTCATTAAAAAATATTTTGGGATAAAATATAAAGAAAAACAGACTAATCTCCAGCTACTTCCCTACCCTCTGTCTCATCCTATGCAAAAACATATGTTTTCCCAAAAGGCTCCTGTTTTCAGATAAATGTCACCTGGCTAATACATAGTGTTAATGATGCTTCAGAAGAACCTGAGAGAGAAAAGACACACAAGGAAGAAGGCACCATGGAGTCCTTTTCTTTAGGAGGCAGACCCTAAACCACAAGTTTCACACTGCAAAACTTCAGACTCTCTAATTTAGGCTGCTAATATTACAAAGGATACCAGTGGGCATTAGTGAATCTAGCCATTCACTAATAATGAAGCCTAACTGTTGAACATATTAAATGTTTCCAAAGATGCTCTCATTGACTCTTGGTAGTGTTTAAGAGTAGGGAAGGAGAATATTTTAAAGGCCAGAAAATAATTCCCTTTCTTTACTTCTTTGTTAAAAGAGTACATGAAACACAGTCATAAATACCCAGTTCAAGAGTTGACCACAAAATTAGGATGTGTAACAACTGCTAGGAGAGAATTGCTGTCACAGTTTAACTCTGCATGGCTATGTACAACACTGTCCACCTGCAGTCCTTGGACTTTGCACCAGTATGTGTCAGAGCACCACAGGATCAGAGAACGCAGCCGTGCCAAATTCCACTTTGAGTGAAAAGAAAGTAGAAACAGTTGGAGAGTGTTTGGATTTATTTGGAGGAGTCAATGCAGCTGTGCCAGCAAAGATCACAGCCCCAAACTTCCAGGAACTGGCCAGTGCCTAATGCCTTCTTGCTGCTTGAACTAAACAGATGAACACTTTTTGACACTGGTCATTTTCTAAACTAAGTACTTTAAAAAATTAAGCCTGTGACTTTCTATAAAATTGCAGCTCACCAGTTCTTCGTTAATTATAACCAGTGGGGAAAGGAAACAAAGTGGAATTTAAAGGAAATTGAATAAACATTTAAAGGGAGAAATCTGTTTACATCACACCATTGCCCCACTTCTGATATCTGGTTTATTTCCTCTTCAAACAATGTAAGATTAGTCCTGCATCAATATTTTGGTTTTCTTCAGTTAATGTTACAATCCGTTCTCTATCCATAAAGTTACATTAAACTATGGAAAACCAGTAAAGTCTCGGGATGTAAAATCTTCAGATAGAAGCTAAGAATACTAAGGTTGTTGAAACTTGGCCCCATTGTGCAGATCCTACTCTGCTTTTTTTAAGCATGTGAATATGGTCTGTTTTTCTAAACAGCCTCTGCAAAATTCTGGGTAGAGAACAGATGGTTTGGGAATTCAGGAAAGCTATCCACTAAAAAAGGCTGCTGTCTCCAGAATCCCTGAATTATTTGTTGTAGGATCTGGAAGTGTCATAGAAAATAAGGCAAGAGGAGATCACAAATCTGGGAGAGTGGAATACTTAACTTTAGAGCATTAAATTTCTTGTAATGTTATCAAGTTTGCTCTTTTGTTGCAAAAATAGAAATTCTAGACTATATGGATTCCCATTTAGGGCTATAAGAGCCCTTGCTTATGCATGTATGTTGTTGACCTTTAACCAGATAAGCCAATGAAGGAAAATATGAAACATATTTTGCCAGTGTATTTCAAAGTAATTTACTGGCCATGGAGGAAAGTATAGATTAGAAATTCTACACTCAACTCTCAAATTCCTGCAGAAAACATTTTCTACCTGAGGGAATGGTTCTTCAACAAGGTACTTATGCTGCTTTGCCCTGATAGTGATGAGAGCAATCCTGATTATCCTGATTACAGATAATCTGGAAGAGGCTCTCTACATACCAAGTGAGGACAAGCACTGAAAAATGCTCATCTTGGAAGTCAGCATGCTCCTGCTGTTCTGTGGGCCTCATACTGGTACGGGCAGCTGGAAAGGTGTGACAGAGGATTCAGAACCCCCAGTACAGAGATCTCTAAGCAAAATGTAGCTCAGGGCTCCAAAAAAGATTTTATTGCAAGCGCAAATCAAGTTATTTCAAAGGCACAATCTGACCAGATAAATGCTAGAGAAAGCACATTCTGGCAAAACAGCAATCTGCCTGCCACATCAAGAACAAAGCATGAAGGCCTTCTCAAATCTTCTCAACTGTTGTCAACAAAGGATGTTTATTCTCCTGTACATATTCCCAGAAAAGGCAGAATTACTTGAGCTTAAATTCCAGATACATATCAGCTCCAACCAGATACACAGCACAGAATACTTGCCCTCCTCAAAACGTGAACTTTCTGGCAACTGAAAACAGCATCTCAGAGAACAGTGCCAGTTATTTGGGAAATATGATGTACCTGAAGAAACTACTCTTACAAATAAAGGTTTTTCACAACTTGCCACTGGCAAAGTTTGTGCATTTTAATGTAATTTGTGATACACGACTTAGAATATATAAGCAAAACAGCGAAGAGTCAGATACTGAAGTATATCTCAAAATAAGTTTAAGCAAAGAAAAAATGACAGTCAGCTTTTATGAAATGAGACCTTGTATATGCTGATGCAGAGATAAGAAATCATCAGACTCATGGTCTACATTAATCAAGTGTTGCATTGGCAGTGTGTTCTATCTTCATCAGTGTTTTGAAATATTCTCTGTGCAGCTTTAATACATAATAGTCTTTCACAGAGACATAAAATAAGCATTTTCCCTGTAAAGAAATACAGACTCTCTGCACAGAATTTGCTTCAATTTCTCAAACAAGGGTTAACTATGTCCTCAGGACAGGAGTTCTTGTTTCAACTTGCATAGATTTTTAAGCCATTAGAAATTTTTTATCCATTCTGGAATAGAAATTAGTTTTTTGATAAAATATATCAAGTGTCCCTCAGAGTACATTCACACAAATATCTTGCAAATATTTTAAGCCAGCTGGGAGAGCACTGATTAAAAACCAGGTCAAAGTGATTCTCACAGAACTGGCCAGAACAGATCAACTGAGATCTGGACTTACACTGTTATTGTGTAATTAGGGAAGACTCAAGAAGCCAGACTAGGCAGTGACACCCAAGAAAAATCAAGACATACTGTTTGTGAAGCAGCTGTTGCTTTCCTCCTTCTGAAATTAACAGTCAAGGAGTCAAAGTAGACAGAAAAGAGAATGCGGGAAAGGGCAGAAAGGCCTGTGAGGGCTGATTCATCTGACAAGATAAAAAGAACTTGATTCTTGTGAATTTGCAGCTGCTTAGTCATTCAAAGCTAAAGGTAGCCTATTTCTCCACAACAACCAATACAGCAGTAAATTTTAAAGGAGCAAGGGTAATTTATTAGTGTGGTAGAGAATGGTATAAACAGGATTTACTGGTAATTACCTCAGAAAGGTCAGGAGTTTATGGGCATCAGAACCAAAATATTCTTCTCATCTGAGAGAGTTACATTGTCATGACAGAATTTAGACAAGAGCATGTGGTGGCACAATATAGAGAAATTTGACCCAGGACTATGTTTCTGCATAGTCATGAAACAGGGAACATCAGTAACTATCACACATGTCAGTTGGTGAGCAAGAGGGGTTACTCTCACTCCTCCACTTGGCTCCCTGCATGCTGAGCCTCACACCGACAGTAGCCTTTCCAGATGCCACAGTCCACAGCTAAAACCCTCAGGTCACGCTTCTTCACGGACTGAAGACAAAAGATGTGACAAGGACAGACAGTCCTCTGCAGTCCTGCACTGGGCCGAAGAACACTAGCTTCCACTTATGAACAACAATAACACGACATGAATCTGGCTGAAAACATAAAATCTAATCTGGATACATGGAACTGCAATTAGAACAGAACCCTCATTGTTCAGAAAGGCTGAACGCCTGGAAAAGAAATGTATTTTGTTTAAATTCTGTCCTTAGCTACAATGCCACCCGGACAAAAGTTTAGCTAAATTAAACAGTCTAAAGAAACATCTATAGGCTGCTGCAATACATCCAAAATATGCCAACAGCACCACTCTGTGGATTAACGGTGAATGTTCTGTAAACTGAGAAGTTGCCTTTCGAAGCCTTAGATCAACCATGTTAAAGAAAAATGCAAATACATTTATATATATGTAATGTAACTGTTGCAGTTATAAACCTGGCATCACTAGAATTTAATGAACTACCTCATTTTTACAGCAGTGTAATTAAATATAAAATATAAACTGGCTTGTTCAGGTCATACATGTGGCATGCCTTCTACTCATTTCCCATAATTTCTCTGAGTATCAGTGAGAGAGGTTGCATATGCTGAATTCATAACAGATGCCTTACACTGTACCAAAATGAGAACTTGACTCTGAATCCCATCCTATATTTACACCTGAAGCTTCTTCTTAGTGGTAGCTGAAGCAGTATCTGTGAAAGGCAGATCAAAGTATGGTAGGAAATCAGTAACTTTAAATACTTAAGCTAATCTTCAGCTGAATTCCCTGGGTCTACAAAAAAGTGGGCTAAAAGGAGTTTTGTTTCAAGGTCTGGGAAGAAATCAGGGCTGAGACTGGGGGATGAAACTGTGGGGGACCCGTAGAGCTCCATCTTAGGCCTGTGCTCTTCAACACCTTGGACAAAGGACTAGAAGGGATACTGAGCAAGTTCACAGACAATACAAAACTGAGAGGAGATGTTGACTCCCTTGAGGGCAGGGAGACCCTGCAGGGCGACCTCCACAAATTAGAGGACTTGGGAAATTACCAACCATACAAAATTCAACAGGGGAAAGTGCCCTTAGATTCAGCATCTGGGATGGGGCAACCCTGGATGTATGGACAGACGGGGGTCCTGGTCAATGACAAACTGAATATAAGTCAGCAGTGCCCTGGCAGCCAGGAGAGCCAACCTGGTCCTGGGGTGCATCAGGCACAGCATCACCAGCCAAGCAAGGGAGGGGATTGTCCTGCTCTGCTCTGAGCTGGGGCGGCCTTACCTCAAGTGCTCGGGACAGTTTTGGGTGTCACAACATGAGAAAGACATTAAAGGTGGGAAGCCATACCAGGAGAGGGTGTGATCACTTGGTCTGTCCAGCATGAAGAGGAGACTGAGGACAGACCTCACTGCAGTTACAATATCCTTTTGAGGGGAAGAGGAGGGACAGGCACTGATCTCTTCTCTGTGGTGATTAGTGATAGGACCCGAGGGAATGAGCTGAATTTGTATCAGGAGAGGTTTAAGCTGGATATCAGAGAAACGTTCTTCACCCAGAGGTTGGTCAGGCACTGGAACAGGATCCCCAGGGAAGTGTTCACAGCACTCAGTGCTCTCAGGCAAATGGTGTGACTCCTGGGGCTGGGCAATTCTATTCAATGATACTTGTGGGTGTCTTCCAGTTTATTCTGTGGTTCTGTGAACATAAGCATCTACAAAATTTTCTGTTGAGACTGATTGTCACCCATATTGGACACTTCAGCCTGACATCCAGCTGTCTGGACCCAAAATAGAGTTGAACACGTGTCAGCTAATAATACCACCTGACAGAGCTCAGTGAGATATAAGAAATATTTCCTACTTCTCCATCTCTAGCTACAGCAGCCTTAAGTGGTGAGTCCATCAGAAATGAGTGTAGGGATTGTGCTGTTTTGATGCCGTCTCTGTGCATCCTGTCGTGCATTTTGCACCAAAAAAAAGAAGCGGTGGCTATACAGTTGTTACAAGGTTGTGCTTTTACGAACAAATGTTATCACCTATGTTACACACAACCTTGACTTCACAGAATGGCAGAATATGCTGAGTTGGAAAGGACGCACAAGAAGCATCAAATTAACCCCTGGCTCCGCACAGCACCATCCCCAAGAGCCACACCATGTGCTGGGTGTTGTCCAAATGCTTCTCGAACTCTGTGAGGCTGGTGCTCTGACCACTTCCCTGGGGAGCCTGTTCCAGTGCTCAACCACCCTCCAGGTGAAAAATCCTTTCCTAATATCCAGCCTAAACCTCCCCTGACACAGCATCAGGCCATTCCCTCAGGTCCTGTCGCCACTGGTCAACAGTGAGGCTTGAGCACTTTGAGAAACCAGTGCAAAAGTAATTATTTAAGAACATGTCTAAATTCTGGTTGTCTATCGAGTGCAGGGTATACTCATGCATCATTTAAGGGGTGATTATCTCCTGGGCTCCCAAGATCCTAGGCAAAAATGACAGGAAGGAAAAGCTTTTGTACCACGTAGATCATACATGGCCTATTAGTTTGTCTGTAAGTCTGAAAAAAACAGGCAAAAAACCTCAAAACCAAAAATCAAAACCAAACCAAAACAAGAACTAAAAACCAACCACAGAACCAAACCCCACCGAAAAATCCACCACCTGTACTTCGTTTAAATTGCAAATTACTATTCTCTCGACTGAGCCTTTCCTCGGCACAAATGACTCGCCCCCAGCGGGCTCTGGCATGCGCTGCTCCGGCCGGCGCGGGGCGGGGAGGAAAGTGGGAGAGGGTGCATGTATCCGCACTTTTCCCTTCCCCCGCCGCCCGGAGCGCCCTTCGCCAGGGGCCGGTGTTGTCAGCTACGCAGCACTCCCTCAGCTCCCGCCTCACGGCAGCGCAATCTAAGCCCCTGTCAGGGGGGTCTGGGGGCGCCCATGCCGGCACTCCTCCCTCTCTCTTTGCCGCTCGCCCGCCGCCATTTTAAGAGCCGTGAGGAGAGGCTGGGAAGCCGCTGCGGCCCGCGCCTGGCCTCACAGGGGGAGCGGGTGCGTCACTGGCTTGGTGTTCCCGAGTGGCCGGCTTTTTGTTCCCGAGTTCTGTCTTAGTTGTTAAAATTAAATAGTGCCATTTCTGGTAGCGGGGCCTGCCCTGCGTTAGTGTCTGGCCTGAAAGCAGCAGTGAGCTTCTCACAGCAGGTTGCCTGAGCATTGCGGCATGTTCTCCATCGTGCTGATGTCATCTTTGGCGTTCGCTCCAAATTTTCGCAGTTTCTTAATAAAACGGGAGCAGGGGGAGAGCACGGGGACGTAGCAGCTTTCTGAATTTCTGCGTGTCAATCAGCCTTCAAGTTCTTTTGTAAATCTTTGCCTTCTTTCCTGTTCACTATCAGGACAAGCATAATACTGTTCGGGATGAAGGCACAAGCAAATGTAGTAAAATTTGTAAATTTAAGCAATTATTTCCCTCCTCCTCCTTCCATTAAATGGACAACTCAAAAAGGAACATTTTTTGTTTCTGCAGATTTTTTGTAATACAACAGTATGTTCCACTGAGGTTCGGAGAGGAATGTAGAACACAGTGAGGGAGAAGGCCTCCCCTACACTCCTGAAATAAAGAGATTTTCAAACTGGGATAGATATTCAAACAAATAGATATATTTCCTCATGTAGACAAGCAATTTTTTCATTGACCAGGCCAAGTGTAATTACGCTAAATGTAGTGGCTAGTTGTTCTTAGGTATCTAAGGAAGGAGGGCTAATAAGTCAGTGAAACCAACCTTTTCTCTTTATAAGATTTTCTTTTCCCCAGAGAGTTTCAGACTAATTAGTCTATACAATGTGTGTATGCAAGAGCCATGTGACCGGCCAAACATGAAAATCTATGGTAAAGTCTTAGGCATTGCCTGTGTTACAAGTATACTGAACTTAACATTGCTGTTAAAGTTCATCTACTCTTGGCCATTCACAAAGCACCTGTTGTGCATAATAAATACCTGCAAGTGGCAAGGCAAACCAGAAAACCATATCCTGTTAGCATGCAGCTTGCAGTGCCTGGGATAGAAATCTCAAGTAGGCTGTATAAAGATCAGTTTCAGTGAATGGCTCAACCAAGTCATCTTGAAAACTCATCTGTAATTTCTGACCCATATCCCTCTTCTGTTATCTTGCCACAGTGTTCAAGTTCCTCCTTTCCTTTCAGTATTATAGCCCCAAGTGTATTCTGTGCTACTTTCCACACCACCATTTCTTGCAGCCTCTAATTAAAGATCCCTTTGAATAAAGCCTTCTGCTTGAACAGTTAAGAGTGCCCCTCTGAAAGGCCTCTTTTGTGGATGACCATCTTGTGGAACACAACAAAGACAGGCCACTGCAGAAAACACACAGTTTTACTTTGTAGCCACTTCACTTGTCTCTGTCTCAAATTAATTAGCACTGCTCTGTCTTCAAGTGTAATAACACTTCGGTGAGGTGAATGGAGCTTTCAGGGAATAAAACTGCAGCACACCCTCCCACCAGCCTTGAGCAACAAAGCAGACTACAAAGAGTGGTCATTAGAGGTGGTAGGTGATTAGGGGTGAGGTGGAAGTCAGGTGAATGGGACTGCAATTCACACACACAAGCCTCCTGAAGTATTAGCATTTATGTTATACATTATTAAGAAAAAGGTTTGGAGTGATCCTCACATTGGTAAATTGTAAATGAAATACCATTTATGGTTATTTTGCCTGAAAAACCCCCGCATATTTTACTTGGTAATCATTTCTGGATGACTGTTTCTTGCTCTGCCTATGCTTAAAATTTCTCCTGTATCCTTTAGCACCTTAGCACGTGAACATCTGTGTCACTGGAGAAGAGGCTACATCTACCTGAGTGCATATGCTGGTATCCATATTAGAGCTGCTGAGTTTTCTTCATGAATTAACTGCTCTCAAAAACAGTGCTACGGCAATGTGCAGGCAGAGACTATATTGAAAGACTGCTGAAATCCAAGGCCTACATCTACAGGGTTGTATGGGTCAATACCTTATGTTTGTGGCATGAGCGTCATAGAAACAAGTTGCCTTGGAGATACCCCAGCTTCTCTGACGAGCGTTCACCCGTGGAGCAGCTTTTTTGGAACCCTCCTGAGAACAATTCTCCTCTTTCTGTTGCCATCATTCTTCATGTCTTGCTCACAGAAGCTAATGTGGGTATAGCACAGTGAGTACTGCAGCTTTCATTCATCCCAAAGGCAATCATCTCTGTATTCTCTTTGAGTAAATCTCCAGGGATGCATAAGTTCACCATAATTTGCATTTACTCATGAACAGCATCCCTGTAGGGTTATTGAAATTGCTTGTTATATTATTTGAGTCATCGTAACTCTAGCTGAACGCCACAAAACTCAAAAAGTTGCTTGATATTGGCTCTTGGCCCTCCTGCCTTGTGTCAGATTTACTGTTAAATATATAAAGTGCAACAACTTTTGGCTACAAATGAATTACACTTCTTAGATATAAATAAGAACAGGAATTGACCTACACCTTTTATTGTCATGTCTTCCGTGTGTAAATAACCTTTTGGAAAGGAAGATTCATGTATGTGAAGTATAAACTTCTCTCTGAGGCTTTGTTTTTATTTTCAGTGTGAGTACCCATGCTGCACTGATTTGATTTGAGTATATGATTGCAAGATGTTTCATATCAAGTCAGTGGTAGTCCTGGAGTAAATTTAGTGGCAGTAGGACCAGGTTTTGAAGACTGTCACTCTCCATGCAAGGAGACAGAAAACAAGCATGTTTTTATGGTCAAAAGCAACCACTGTAACTGATGGGTCTGCATACTGAGTGCTCCCTTTGTCCCCACTGGTGACAAAAAGCATCACTGACAGAAGTCAAGCTGGATCTTTTTTCACCTCAGAAAATTGAAAGGCAAATAATGAGCCTGCTGACAGATAATCTGTGAAGAATGAGAATAGCACTGTCTTCTCCTACTCCTACTCTTTTTTTCTCCATCTGCATCTGCCTGAAGTTCTGACTGGACAATGGTGTAACTGAGCCCACTGAAACATTTTCCATTCACCTGTTCTTGTTGCATTCATGATTTAATATTCAGCGTATTCACAGTTCAGCATTTTTTGTGCTTGTCTGGTGTCTACAAGGGCAAGATGCTCAGAAATGTGGAAAATAGAAAAGCACAACTGCAGGGAGTGGAGTGGGGTGTGGTATGGAGCAGGGTCACCTGTGTCAAGATGCAGCTGTCAAAAACTCATGGAGCCTGATCAAGCAGTACATTTTCACCTATACATGTGTCTCAAGAACTTCAGGGGGATAACCTGTGTGATTATGTTTTTTCATGTAATTAAGGGTGTATTGGATTTTTTTAACCTCTTTTTAATCCAACAAAGAAAACAAAATTAAAATCTTTGGTAAATCTTTGCTTCAGAAAAAATCCTGCAACCTAGCTGTTTTTCTCAAAAAGCTCTTTGCAGTGACTGATGCTTATGTTTTTTAGGTGTTCCCTGAAGGCCATTATTCATCAGCACAAAGTTCAGCACAGTCAGATGAGAGACTCGCAGTTTGGAATTGTTTCTAAAATACCTTGCGTGATCATCTCTCCTCCTGACCAGTTAATATAACTGACCCCAGTCATCACTCTGTTGCTGCCTGTCCTTGCCTACATGCCCTTATCAGCCGTGCATGACGTTGAACATGATATGAACTGACAACAAACCAGGGTGTGTGTCTCTTCAGCAGCATCACTTGAATGAGCTACTCTGGCCATAAGACTTCTGTTCATCTTCCTGTACAGATACTTCTGTGGTCTCACTGCACCTCGTGCTGCGATTTCATGGTTTGTGGCTACAAATAATTTGCTTTTATTTCTCCCTGTCAAGCCAGTCAGCCCTAAGTTTGCATGTTACAAGATGAACTCTGCCTTGAATGTGATTAATACTTGCACCAGGAGAGATACCAGTGTACACTACAATTGTGAAAGTGAGAGATCACTCTGTGGTGAATAAAGACTAAGCTCCAAATTGCTAGTTGCACCAAGTGTGTTTAAGATCATTACAAGTGGGTTTGTTTATTTTTGTTTTTTGTTTTTAATCTCAGAGGTTCTAAATCTCTGAATAAAACCAAAGTGGCCATATTGATTTCTCCAGTGTTACAACACTTTCAGAAAAAGATTTCTCAGACTATTTCCCTGTTTCCTGGCAACCTTGCTGAGGAGAAAGATAAATTGAACATTGTGCTAAGAGATTGACACAAAACTTTGACAGCTATTTTTAACAAATGTGAATCTAAAATACTGCGCAAACCAGCTCCATTCAAAATCTGTGATCTCGGCTACTATAATACCTCTAATTTATTTCTTTTCACTTTTGCCTGACAAACGCAATCCACATAAAGCAATCCAGATCTACAGTTATTGGCAGGGTGATATGAGCAGGCGTGGTGCTTGTTAAAAAAATAGCTCTGACAGCTTCTTCCCCAAGCTGAGAATAATCTGAGCTAAAAAGGCAAATAGATTGTGGACAAGAAGATAGCTGAGAGAAAGCATGTCTGGAGAGAACAGAAATACTGACATTTAAATTTTTTTCTCTTTTATAGACACTCTGGAACTCAATGTCTACACAAGTGTGCTCAGTCATACAACTCTAAGGCCTTTGTCAAGATCAAACAAAAGTCCTGCTTCCCTCAAAGACAGAACAAACATCAGCAGGTGGTTCACTACACACACATGATTGAGACCTGAAGAGCAATTGTTTGTGGTAAACTAATAACAAGTCTAGTAGCCACTTCTTGACCTGTCCAAGGGGCCAGGCAGGGCAAAATGGGGACCAGGATCCTTAGCTGCGGCTAAACTTCTCTGAGTTTTGTGACAGCTAGAACATTGTCTTACATGAAAGTACTAGCTAGTAGAGTATACTATCCTATATTAAAAACACAATAATGAAACATGATACAATATTTCATTCTGCTGACTATTCAATTCAAAAGAGTCAGTAGAATACTACATATGGTACCTTAGTGTGGGTCTGTGGAGCAAGCACTTCAGCACAGCTAATCACCACCAAAACCAGTGAGTCTCATTCTCTTGCTTCTGTACTGAAGGCAAAATTGCCATGAAGTAAACTTAATAAGCACCCAATGAAATTTTGTATCTTCTCTATGCTGATTTACATAACTTTTAAGTCTATCTAGGGAGCAGTAAGATAAACACTGAATGCAAATGAGCTAATAAGGGTGCTGCTTGGGATCAGAAGTCAATGAAGATAACCTTCACCAATTTTGACAATCTGTTTTTCTTAATGTCTGATATATTTTCTCCCCAGTTTTGGTTTGTTTTAGTAAAAACCCTTGACTTCTTAGTATTTCAGTGTCTTACCTTTGCCTCAGATGTGTTAGCAGAAATCTGCCTTTGGCCTGTTGAAAAGCAGTTGTGCCCTATTATATGTGTCGTGTTTTGGTAGACATTAGCTACAGGGCCTACATGCTGAATAATTAGAATCAGAAACTAAGGTGATCTTGTTTCTGAATTGCTGTGTGCTCTGATCAATGACACTGCATGGTCTCCTCTTCCCTTTCACGATTCAGCAGTTCACAGCTGCAGGTCCTGACACTCGGATGGGCCTCTGCTTCTAATGTGCAAGGGTTCTCCATTCACCTAGATCCCTCAGGGGTAGTTGACACTGCTCCTGAGGTCCCATCACTGTTAATATGTTTTAATTGAGAATTACTTTTTTTTTCCCACCTCCTTTGTTCTGTTTTCATCAGTAGTTTGTTCATAGTATCAGAGTTTTACATCTTGATCTTTGTCTTATCTTTCCATCTATTTCATGGAAACTGATTTAAAGTAATTGCTTCCAAGTAACAATGATTGAGAGAATGTGTAGTATGGCCATCATTAAAAGGAACATGTTCTTCATTGTTACAAGAGGAAAACACAGAGTTATCTTTTAGCCCTGGAGAATTTAAAGGCCTTAAAGTAAGGGTCAATTTGGTGGTTATGGAAACTGTAACTATTCTGCTCTCTAATAAATGGGATGAACCAGGCTGTCCGGTTGGGTGAGTAACTGCATCCTAAAGCTTATCATGCTTCATTAATGAAAACAGAAGTGTAAGCCAGATGTAGAGGCATGTACATTGGCAAAGTCTCTTCAAAGGATACACTGTCTAACAAGACAAAAGCAGCAACACTTTGGATGCTGTTCAAGAGTACTGTTCTTGTGATGATCAGGACGTGAATTCAAGAATGAGCACTCTTGTTCAAGTGGTAGCGGAGTATGAGTATCTGATGTCCGTGAGTTATCTGGATGTGTGCTACAGAAAGGGATTTCGTTAATCATGGCAAAAAATTGCATGTGGTTTTTAAAGAGCTGTGCTTTCATGTCAACATGGAAATATGGGGTAACATATTTATGCCTTATATTAAATAAAAAATTAGTATCATGTTCTTTCACAGGTCAAAATAGAAATTGTTAACAATCTGTTAATTGTTTCTAATACTGGGGAGAGGTTTTTACATTTTTCTGTAAAATTGTGAAAGCTTTCCAAAACATTTTAAATGCATAATAATTCTGCTTCAGTACTATCATTTTCATTTTCAAAACATAAAAATAACTTGAGGAGTTGGGAGTGCAATAAGCTGTATTATCCAATGTTAGTGTTCCCATGGACAAGCAATGTGGTCTTTAGCCTGCAAAGCACAGCCATAAGACATTAACAGAGAAATTGCAGAGACAAGAGAGACCTTTCCAGTCTGTGGGAATTCCTCATCCCACATTTGGTATTAACTCATATATGCAGGTGAGTAGAACTCGAGGCCTCCCAACTCTTAAGTCTTGATTTTAGAATATGTAGCCTCACTTTAGATAGCTGTGTGTTCAGTCCAGAATTAAATACTTATTTGTCTTAGCCTTCTGGGGAATGGGTCATTCATATTTCCCTTTTATTGCCAGTAGAAGTTGCTTATCACTGTTATGTAACAGTCAAAGTGCATGGAAAGTTCAGTTATCCCAGTGGTACCCAGGATAGGTAGTCTGGAGTTCTAGATGACCTATGTCCCACTCTTTAGCAACACTTCATTTAGACAGACATCTTCATTTTGGAAAAGTACAAGTGACACATTGAAATAATGCTTCATTTGCTTTAAAGATGCTTCAAGTGGGTCTGCTTCAAATAATCAGTTTGAGGTAAGTAGGAAAATCGTGTTCTTTCTTGCACTACACTGTCAGGAATAGACAGGCCAGTGGGTGGCAGAGCAGCACATCAAAGGGTAGGAATCAAATAGTAGCGGCGAAGAATGAGGGAACTCAGTCTGAGGCAGAAAGTCTCACATGAAACATGATGCTTAAATGCATCTGTGTGTCCAGGATTCAGAGAAAATGGTATTTTGCACTGAGCATCCCGGTTGTTTCTTCATTATTCTAAGATGGCTGCCTAATGTTTATGTAATTTAGATTTTTTAAAATATAACTCATGGTTTTAAGAGAATTTTCTTCTTTCCATGATTTACCTGCTTAATGTGACAAAGATGCAGGTATAATAGTAGATTTCCTGACAATCTAAGGCAGAAAAATGTCGTTAGATACTGCTTAGGACTTCTGGTAAGTTGTATTCAGCACAGCATGAAGACCTCTCTCCAGGAGACTGTGCAGATAGTCTTGGGCTTTTTTGGGCTGAGTACAGTGGAATAAAGGTTTTCACAAATATTGTAACTGGAGCATTGGATGTTAAATTAAGTACTGATTTCAATGAAATAAATTCAATTTTTTTGTTAAACTCTGAAAATACTGGCTTTTAGACACTCTCATCTATATAGCCACAGAGGGAATTTTTTTAGTGGAAATCTGTGTTTTTCACTAGTAAAAAAAAAAACAACAAAACCACCTGCTCTAGCTTCAAACATTAAAATATAAGCATTTTTTTCATATGTTTACCACAGACAACAGACTTCCTTCATGTCCCAATTTCCATGGAAAATATTACCTTGAGTCATAGTTTGTCTTTTTCTTTCTTTCTCTTGCATAAAGACTTTTAGTTGTTCTTACTACTACTCCCTACCCTGAAATACATGATACCTGGCAATGTGTTTAGTAGCCGAAAGGAAGACGTTCAGTAAAAAGACTGAACTGGATGCGTGTAGCATGTTTTTTATGGAAGCGAGAAAAAGCACCTTTACTTCCACAATTAAGATCATTCAACAGAGAAGTCTGGTTTGGAGAAAAATCAGTACTTGAGGAAGTAACAGAGCTACCTTTCTGTGTGATGAACTGACATTGTCCTTCACTCTTCTGTGCAAAAAATGAAGAACAGTATCTTTACCTTATCCTGTACCTCTAGATAGTTGCAGTACACAGGGTGCAGCGCTCCAAGCAAGACTGTCCAGGTACAAGTGGAAAAAACTACAAAAATTCCATTTGTCAACACAGATCATCAGTGAAAATATGTCTTAGTAAAACAATTTCAGTAATGCTAAATGATCCTTACCTGAGTTTCGTTTTTCAAGGTTGTCTCCGAACAAGGAGGATACTGGTTGTTTAATTTACAGAGTCAGAACATGTCCATTTCCAGTAATCCATGCACTGAGAAATCCACTTATAGAGATCATTGTGAGTAAATACACAAGTGTTCTTGGAAAGCAGCTGTGCCATGCAAGTGTCTGTGCTATGTTTTTAGGTTGAACAGTAATAGGAATTTCTAATTTCTCCGAAGTTCTTCTGAGGGATCATTATGAAATATGGAAACAGATTTTTTCTGGTTTGAGATAAACAAGAATTATGTATTAGATAGGAACCAGCAAAATAATAATCAAGATTATTAAAATTCTAAGGATAATAAGAAAAAAATTGGTAGAACATTGCATATCATATCATATTTATTCTATTAATTTTCTGAAGGAAGACTGGATCATATGACCTTGTCAGTTGCCCAGAGTTAGAGATGCAATGACAGCTTTGAGGGCAGAATTGCTGTGGAAGATCCTGAACAAAAAAATACATGTTGATGATGAGAAAAGGGGACAGTTTAAAAAGCATATATTGATACTTTTGCCTGGCCAGAAGTCTCCTTGTAACTCCAACTGACAAATCAAGTGCACTGGGCCATGGCTGATTCCTATCCTGAGTAAGGATGCAGTTTTAGAATAAGCCGCAAAGTTTCTGTTTTGAAATCAAGAATTCCCACTTCATGCAGCTACAGCTGAACACAGCTAACTGATCCAGGTACCTGGATCCTACTTAACCAAAATTCCTGTGCTTTTCACTTTAAAAAAGTACAGTTAATGAAGCAAGGCTTTTACCTTTGATGTTTCACTTCATTTAAGGTTCTTCAAACTCCTATGAGAAGGAAGGCACAATTTATTGTTAAAAACCTACATGGTTTGATCTGCAGTTCAGCTAAAAAATTTTATGCCACCAGCTTTCAGACTCTTAACATGATTAGCATACCTTACAATGAAGCATATAAAGAAAGAGTGCAACCTGAAGCCAGAAAACAACAATACTGTCTCAAAATACATGCTTATTTAGGAGTGCAACCACGTTGAAAGATTGACATAATATAAATGTGCCCCTCTAGTATTATGTGACTTAAAAATTGTTTATATATCATCAGCTGCTATTGCCAATGGCAAAGATATGTTGTCATGACATTTCAGTTATCCTTTTTCATTATCTTACTGCCTTTTGGCCATTGAAAAAACCTTCAATAAAAAATAAACAAAAACAAGCTCTGGATCGTAATAGCACACTACACTTCATAAATGTTGCAATTTTCAGAGACAGATAATTACTTGTATCATTTGTTATTCCAGAACATGTAGAATCTGAGCAGAACATTTTAATTACTAGCTGAGCCCTTTGGTCTCCAGTTTGTAGTATGTTGTTAATATATCCAGTTTATCAAGACTGGAAATGCTCATACAAGAATTCTATAGATTATATATTGGAAAGTTAAAAAGTGTTGTATTTAATGTATCACATGACTGCAGAAGGCTGCCTATGTTTTGCTTTAATTCTAGATTATGAAAGCCAAGACATGACCCCCCATAATTCCTATAGCATTCTTGTGTGTGTTTTTTCATGTTTCTGAGCTGACAAGTGTTTTAACCTGTGTTTTGCTATATGAAAAAAAGAGATTTCTTTCCAAAAGCTGAACAACAGCAGCTATAAAAAGTCTAAAATGCTCTTCACCTTCAATTTTAACCCTTAATAATCAGCACCTAAAGCTCTTCATTTAACCTTTCCTGTACTCTGTCATGTGAAATGCAGAGGATAAACAGAACTGCCTTTATATTATGTTTCAGGAAACTTTCATTAAGTTTCCCCGAGGCTGTTGGCTAGCCAATCAGAAATATTAAGAAACAAACTGCTGTGTGACACTAGAGAAAAGATCCAATAGCTTTTGTCATCCAACAGTCTGCAGCTAAAGTCCACTGCTGAGATCCTGTTGAAGGACTTGCGGAAAGTTGTTGCTTGGATCTGGGCATCAAGATTAAAAGGGACAACCCTGGAAAGAGCAGTCCACCATTTTGGTAGCTGTTTGAACAGCTGGGTTTACTTTGTCAAACCAAGCCTAGTTTCCAACTACAGTAATACGTAAAATTGGCCAGGGACCATTCCCTGGCATTGAGGACAAACAGGCATGGCGTGCCTTAAATTCTTACAGCTGAGCACTTTTATGTTCTGGAGTAGTTTATCTTCATCTGTGGGACCACTTTAAAGACATTAATGTCCTATGGCTATTCCAAGGCATGCCAAACTATTGCTTTGGAAAGGACTAGCTGGTGGCAGGCAGCTCATGCCAGTACCTAGAGACATCTGCCCCAGCCTTGTTCTGTGTACAAAATTTGGGGCTTTTTCATTCAGGTCTCACTCTATATGTAGATATAATATATAGAGTGGTTGCAGCATAGGATGGTGGATATAATATAGTGTTCCTTCTATTTTCTTTTACTTTTTTTAAAGTGTAAGCTAAAAGACTAAGTGTAAAAAGGAGTAACGCCTACGAATATTTCAATTTCTAACCTTTATAGTCAAACTGAAGGCCACAAAAATGGCAATGAGAGCTTTTCAAAATATTTCCCTAGGGTAGGAGCTGCTTGGTTTTAAAGTGGATATCTTTTCTTATTAAAAAAAACCTCAAGGCAATCTTGCATAATTTTGATATATTAAATCATAAGCTTGTGAACATATAGAAGATTTTAGATGGGTATATGGGGTTCTGTGTAAATTCCAGCCCTCTGACAGTGGACATATTTCCCTCACCCTCACCTTTTCAGATCCTTAGAAATAGTCCCTAAATCTGAAAGACTAAAATACTGAG
>VZDJ01000187.1:4352178-4366783 GCA_008694505.1 Cyanoderma ruficeps | reverse complement strand
ACCCAGCAGGATGACAGAGGGTCTGCAATATTCCTTTGGCCAGTTTAAGTCTCTCTCCAGCCTCCCATGTAGTCTCAACATCCTCACCCACTTGGCAGTTGGATAAAGCGGGCCTTGTGTCAGCCCTGCTCAGTATTAAAAAAATATCTCTCTGTTATGAACCCTGCATTCTGCTCAAATTGAACGCATAGCCCCATACCTGACCCTGAAAAAAACCAACCCTATGCCATCTAAAATCAGCACATAGTGCTGTCATTATTCCCAATGACCTGTTGTCAAGAACATCCCATGCAGCAGTAGAATATCCTCAGGACACAGACACTGGAAAGAACATCAAAATATGAAAACAATAATTAAAATGTCGCAGACAGGAAAAAACAACCAGAAGCCCAGAATGCACTCAGCATAAAATTTTGAAGTACATGAAGGGATAAGGTCAAAGCCACACAGAACTCTAAAAATAGATGTACCAATACTATTCTGAATTCCATTTTAGTTAGAAAGTATTATGATGAAAAACTTTCTTTAGTTGTTATGATCATTTGACAAGGCATATAATTATTGGTTAATTCATTTTTATTTGTGTAGCACTGTCAGTTTGATTGTATAAAGAAAAATTAGTCCTAAGCAAAAGCTAAGATTTTTCATTTTATAATCAAAAGAAGAGTGATGCATAATTAACCTTTACATCTCCATAGAGTCTGTCAGGCCATGTGGACTATCAAAAATTACAGGTGATGGCTCCCTTTCTCCTTTTATCTGGGGAAAATGAAAAGGAGACATCCTGAAGTATGAACAATCAGCATCCATGTTCTGGAACTCTGTATCAAACAAATGTAATTCCATTTAGGGCATTATTTTTTGGTTTGGTTGGTTTCGGGGTCTTGTTGTTGCTGTGATGGGGTTTTTATTTGGCTGTTTCATTGGCCTTTATTGTTGTTTTGGTTTGGTTTTAGTTTTAGATTTTTGGTGAGGTTTTTATAACCTGTCAAAAATCCCTGTGGTTTTTCCCAAGAAAAAAACAGCACCAGAAAGACTATTGGTGGTTTTTTTAACTATGGCACTACAAACTCTGAGTATTTCAGTAAATGTAATTTCCCAGTTTTAATCCTGCATACTAGAACTGTACTTGGAAGTTCATAATTGAGTTCAGTCCATTTGAAGCCCACTTAATTTATCCATAGTGTGGTGATGACAGGTCCTTCTATTCCAGTGTGCAACTAAGAGGACCGACAATTCCTATGACCTGATTATGCCTTCCTAAACAGAAATTATTTTCTACAGCTTTGCAGCTAACTACTTGAGGGATTAACAGGCCATGTACTGAGTGTGGAGAAAACATGCTTATGGTTAATATGAATGTCTCCACATACGATCTGAGTATTTAAATAATGCATTTTCTCAGCACTCTGAATGCCAAGATACCTCAACGTCATAAGGAAGTCAGAGTTGAAGCACAGTTATTTGCCAGTTCAGAAAGTTCCCAATGTTATACCTCTGTGCAACCAAATGTCAAAATCCTATTGCAAAATTATGTGATTCTTACATAGCACAGGCATACAATTATGAGCAGAAGGAGATGGAACTGACAAAAGAGAATCTTCTACATTAGTTACTGGGCATAAGATTCTGAAAAGGAGAAATTGAAGGTTAGGACTGTGCTCAATACATAATCTCAATCACTAGCTCAACTCCAAACATAACATTTGACATGCCCTGTATGTTAAAGTCCCTTGGGTGTTCTTTGAAGATGTGTCCACTGAACACTACCAACTAGCAAACCTCTCCACTAAATTCCTGCTGCTACTGAATTTAAAATGAACATGCTCTGGGATTAAGTGTCTCAGCAGACTCCCCACAAAGAGATCTAAGGTCAGCAGAAAAGACTGCCAGAGACTCAGGTTCGCAGCAGGAGTTTTTCTAAAGGCAAGTAGTATTTGTAGTAATGAGGGGGATACCTAGAGACTTAGTTCTCCCTGATTATGTTCAGGTGTCCTCAGCCTTAATTGGAATGCTGCTGCCAGAAAAATTCTAGACCACACACCTGGGAAAAAGGCATTATGCATAAGATATTTGAAGTGGAAAGGGAAATGATAGCTCCAAAGTGATCAGACAGATGAAGAGAATGACCCTATCTCTGAGACTGATGCAGTGCAATGATGTGGAAGGCACAGGCTGTGGAGGCGCTGACTACTACAAGTTTCACAAGGACTGTGCTTCAGCATATTCTCCCCACAGCCCAGAAGTCTTTGTCTTGAAGAATAGCAGCAGATTGCAGCCAGGTGTCCAGGGAAAGACTTGACTAACAGACTTTTCAGCCAGCTGTGTGAATTTTAGATTTTAACTCCAAATTACCTTCAGAGAAAGGAATACACATCAAATTTGGGCCAGCCTTTTCTTTAATATCTCTGAACAGGTCTCCTACTTAAAACTGTGAAAGATTAGGTTTAGCATGTATCATCTAGGCTATCCTGAGGTGAATCTTATACAAAGCTTCCTAAAGGTTTCAGNAAAACCAAACAAACAAACAAAAAACATTAGCTTTTCTGAGAGTTTCCCTACAGTTCTAAAAACAAGACTTAAAAGCATTGTCACAGAATCAAAATTTCAAAACTGGATCACTTGTCCCTTATTCATAGCTGGTTTTTTGTAATGGTTGCTCCCAGAGAATAATATCATGCTTTTTTATGCAACAATATAACAATCTCAGCTTTTGATATTTTGCTATTTGAGGGAGTTTTTCAATACCAAAAAGTCAGATTTATATCATGGACAAGATGGCCAAGTAAAAATTTGGACTTTTGGAAAACTAAGGGTTGATGACAAACATCTGCAAAGCACTAAACATTCCTATGAAATTGTCAGAATTTGGTGGTGAGAGAGAGAGAGAAAGGGAAAGGTGTTTGTAAGGAGAAGTGTCTTTTTCACAGTTCTTGAGAATGCATAAAAACCAACTGATCTTTCAAATCTGGATAAGGCAAAAAATAAACTACACATGTGTCCACGTTCTTCTTCCATGGCTGTTAAAAGATGAAAATAGAGGCACTGTTTATGGTTAGAGAGCAAAAAGTGTGTCATTTTAGACATTTAGATTTTGATGTAAAAATACTGTATAGTAGCTTTTGTCATTCCCATGGACACACCAAAACAGCTTGGATTTTATCTCATTGACCTACCATCAAAAAATAGTTCCAGCTTTTTGTAGCTCAGGCATCACGTTTCCTACCATATTCTAGTAGCATCTTCTTAGCAAGATGACAATCAACTTTGCTCTGAGACAGGTTGTGGAGTTCTTCTCCACTGAAATAGGTTTTTCCAGTTGACACAACTGAAGTCTGTGTCATGGAGGTCCCAACAGAAAAATGTGACAAAAGAAACAGGGAATTTGTCTAGTGGCAGAAACAGCCATCCAGGATTTAGTCTTCAACACATGCAGAATTTTGCCTCAGTGTTCACTGCTTTTAACAGACAGGAGGCAAATATTTTATCGCCCCTTCCCAGAAGTAAAACACATTAAAATCCTTACAGTAAGAATTCCTGGTGTGCTCCTAATATTTTCCTCTGCATCAGAAGGAAATCCCAGCCAGAGCCCCATAGTATCTTGAGGCTGGATATAAAATTATGGCAGATCCCTGACATGGGAGTACTTATCCATTGCACAGTGAACATTTTAAGTACAGAGAACATCCTGAATATTTAGCAACGTTTCACTGTGCTTATAAAACCCTGCACCCATCAAAGGAGGGACAAGCACTCTTGTCTAACATTAGAGCTTATTCATAACCAAGCTCAACACCAATATTACCAAGAATCTGTAAAACTTCCAAGGAGTAAAGATGAAAGTGTCCTGATATGAAAATCCAGTAAGAAATTATACATGTTTAAAAACTGATGATCTGAAGTTAAATCTGTTTTTCCATTCAGCCATCATTTACAGATGTTCTCTGAGTTTATGAAACTGTCGCAGAAGTAAGGCTAGTGAATACTAGTTGAGATATCAGGGAATTATTCTCTCCACACCATACAGAGAAGTAGAACACAAAAATTCTTTTCTAACTGCAGTCCAGGACTTGTGCATTGCTCTATTTGTACTTAGCATGGAGAAGGTAACTCAGAAAGAGTCTGCCATAGTGACCCATGCTGAAACTCTAATAGGGATGGATTGCTCCTGATGTATGGATGCAGAGCTGCCAGATACAGACTGAGCAAAAAAACCCACCAAAATTTGTGCTGCCTATACTCAAAGCAGAATTAGTAAGATTTTACTTCAGTAAAAAGGCTACAACTGTTAAGTTACCTTTGTTTACTGACTGAAGGAATATTTAAGCTCTCAGTACCAGTTAATTTATTCCTGATCTGCTCTATTCTATGAAACACTAACAGCACATTTGCTCTACACCTATTACCAACAGCATGAGTGTAATGAAATACTGATGGTTTTGTTGCTTACAAGCAGATTTACTAAAGCTGCTTTGAGACTGAAGAGGTCTAGATAACAAAGCACAATCATATTTTGAGTGAAGTGTGGATTCCTGCTTTCCTTTATCAAGGGCATGTGGAGGGCAATTGAGAGGTTTGAGTCAAGTGTCTACATTAACGCCTCAGCATCTAAATGCATATTGTCATTGTTTTGAGTCATCTTCAGAACCTTTGCTTTTCCACAGACATAAACCAATGCTTCAAGTGCTTTGACTTCCATAAAATATGCTAGGACTCATTTATAGTTTTGTATAGAAACACTCATCTTGCATTTTCAGCAACAATTTATGGACCCCGTGCAAGCTCACCTTCCAAAAATTAGCTTGGAATATTTGGTGATTCACTGCGAAGTACAAGTTAAAGGATTTGTGTAATATAAAAGCAGTAGACTGAACACTTCCCACACTTGTTTTATGGACTGGGTGAAAGAACTCTTGGTGTATCATGGACATGTAAGTTGCTAAGACAATTATTTCAAATTATAAGTAGCTGAAAGATTTGTGTAAATGCAGGGTAGTGAAAAAGTAACTTCCACTTTCTGTTTTGCTTTCCAGATATTTCAGAGCCATCATAAGTGATGTCCTAAATATTCAGAGACACTTCTTAAGAAAAAAAAAACATAATACACTTCAGGGCAATTAAGATTTTCACTACAATGTAGTAAACATTTCTAACATAAGGATTTAATGAAAATTATTAACTGTGTGATTAAAGGTAGCTGAGAATAATGTAATCTAATAATTATTATTCATTATGCTTTTCATCATGTTCTAAGCAGAAAACAATTAACTGTTTAGATTACATCCTTTCAAACATACTACAAAACAGAAACAAATTAAATGCTCTCAGAATTATGGTCAAACCAATAATAGCATTCCTATAGGCAAACAAGGGCAAGCATTTTTGAGAAAAACATGATACAAGAGTAAGTGTATTGGTCTTGCTTATGTATCAAGTGCACAATATTAACTTCAATGCCTATTTGGAAACATAAAGCAGTATTTCTAAAAGGATTTGGAAGTCTTAAGTGATTAGAAAAATCATCTCTGCTGCTCAAATAAATTTTCCTGATGAGGTATCATAGCAACAATACGCAACTTTTGTTCCATCAGGGGAAATACCGTGTTTCTGGTGAACAGCTTATATTTCACATTCCTTACATCTTATATTTATTTTTTTTGTGAGAGAAAATTTTAACACTCACATCACCTAAAATGAATAAATCTCACAGCTGGTTATATGATCACCCATAATAGGGGCCAGTGGAAGGATTTGCTTGCCTTGATTTACACTGGTGTTTGAAGAGGGTTAGTGTTTGTCGCCATGCAGTCTCAGTGAACTTGGTGAGAATAGTTCCACTGGCTTGTCTGAATCCAGTTCTGAGATTTTCAGCATTTACCACAAAATGTCCAGTGCTTGCTCTGACCCCAGGATTCTGTCCCCCTTCCTTGTTCCCATGCAGCTGGTGGGCCCATCAAACAATAGCTTCTGGAAAATAGAAGAAATGGGAAGCACTCAGCTAGAGAAGGAGTTGAACCAAGGTTGAACTCAATCTTCATCCACTTCATTTTTTGAAGAAACATTTTCTCAAGCATTTTCTCAAGTGCAAGACCTTTTTTTTTTTTTTTCTGATTAGGGAAACTGAAGAAATCCTGAAAGTAGGGGCTTAACCAAGCGAATTTACCACAACCTGGAATTCCATCCTGCTGCTTTTCTGAGTTGTGATCTGTTGCTAACAAAGTGTTCCCCGCTGTGCCTGCGAGGGCAGCAAGGAAGTGGGAGCTGACACAATGCTTTAAATGGTTTTATCCCATTAACCTGCACTGACATCTCTCCAGATACGTGGTTTGCAGCATGAGCAACGTGGGGCACCTGGCAAGATGCTGCTAACACTGCAATTTGTTCCAGCAGAATGTTTTTTAGCATCAGGCTTAACGATGATTAAGCTGTTTGGGGGTCTTATTTCTTTAAGCACTTGAGTTATAAATCCCAAATATTTATACTGTTTAGCACTTGTCTACACTTAGCAAAAGAACACTTTATCTTAAAAGGAAAAAAAAGTGTTTTGCTTAATAATACATGCATTATAATCACTAGTCAAAATGTCTTTGTGAAGGTGTTCAAAGCACAAATAGAAATTCATTGCTCAGTGAAGCTTTATACAATGACTTCCATTGATTAACCACGATTTATGATCAGGGTTTTTTCTCTTTTAAATATTCAAAGTACCAAAAAAAATCTTGAGTATTAGAAGCTTTGACTTTTTATACTGTAAGTATAGGCAGTATTTCATTGAGTAAGCTCAGGATCACCACAAGTGCACCTTCATTAGGAGTAAGTTTATTGAAGAGAAAACCCATTTTCATTCTTTTTAATCAATAGCCTTCAGAATATAGAGCAGCAGCACCAAGAAGGATGAAAGTGAACCTGTCATACCAGGAGGTTTGGACAAGATGGTTCTAACAAAGTGCTTGAACAATTTCATCTTTTTTTTCCTGATCCCTGGGCTTTTGTTCATGGCCGCAGCACAAGGATTATTATAATTGGGGTATTTATCTCTTTATGCTGTAGAGAGAAGAGGAAAAAGAAGAGAGCTTTTCAGAACCTTCATCCTGTCTTTTCTTCTTTTTCCTTTGTTCATAGGAAACATTTCCACGGAATATTTGGGATTATGATCCTATTTACATGTTCACTACAGAATTTAGTTATGGTATTCTGCATCAACTTTCTAGTTATGCACAAACTTTCTCAGCTATTTAGTAAAATAATAGCTACACAGGAAAAATGCGTTTCCTAAATTTCATTCCCAGAAATACACTGTATATTTTTTTTTTAATTCTGCACCGTTCTAGTCCACTGAATTGCAGACTATGAATGCTATTTAAATTCAAAATAGATGCTTACAATCAGATTAAAGTGTTTATTAATACTTCAAGCTGATCATTCTAAAGACAATTTTCACCGATTTCTACATAAAGAAGCTTATTCAGTATGTTTCTAATTTGACCTTATACATTTTGCTAAATGAGACCTTAAAAATGAGGAAATTAGTTAAAATTTTAATGATTTTACTTCACTGTCTTAGACGTTATTAAATTACTCTAGATTACTCTAGATGTTATTAAATCCTTGTTGCAAGCCCAGAGGAACAAAGTCTATTAAATATTGTGTTATTTCTCTTATATTCTCTTATATTCTGTTATTTCTCCCTATTTTCTATGGGAAGGGTCCTCCTTTATTTCACCAGTACTTCACCTTATTGCTATAGAAGCCTAGTTTGTATAACTAAATTTTTGGACAAACACTGGAACTTTTTTCCTCAAATAGAGAGCTATGAGACCCACACATTGATTTGATTCAAAAACTGCTTCTAAAAGCTGAAATTGATACCATCTTTCCAAAAGGAGTGGTATGTGTTTTGTTGCCTAATGCATTTACAATAGGAATTTAAATAATTACAAATCCAGTAGAAAGTGTCAGCGAAATGATGGAATTATGATTTGCACGTCAGGTTACTCAAAATGATACAAGGTGAATGTAACAGTGTTTTTAAAGTGAAGAGTGGTCATTATTAAATACAATAAGCATAGGAAGAAAGCTTATCTTATCATCTATTACAATGATCAGAAACAAAGACAAAGAGATAAAATGATTTACCCAGGGTGTCTGTGGTACTATGAAGAATTATACAAAATCACAGCAATTCCACCCAAAAACCTTAAGCATAAACTAACATTTTTTCCTTCTTGTTTATGCATCCATTAGTTTGCATTTAAGGTCTCAAAATTCTTATCCTGTGTGTTTCTAAGCATATAATATTGCTTTGATTCAGCTGCTATAAATGGCTCGCTTAAGAAGATTTTAGAGGATTACCAGGGTCCCCGTAGGAAAAATGAATATGATTTAACAAATTTAACATTGAGAATTTGGATATGAACAGCTTCTTAGTATTCCTTCAAAGTGTTCCTTTGTGAAATGAGAAAGTATAAAACCACCGTCCCACGAAAAGTGATTGATTTGTACAAAGCCATGGGTAACATACATGCTAGCATAGAACATAAAATTTATAGCTATTAAGGAGTTATTTATTAAAACTTGAGTTGATGGGAAATTGGCTGAAGAGAACATCCAAAAATCCTCTGTTATGCAAAAAAAGCCAGATCTAACAAGTAGCACAGGCATTTCTCATTATTTCTGCTTAACAAACTGTGATTGTTAAATCAAATTTGCCCTTTAATCTACGAAGTATAATTCATTTAACAAAACTATTTTAGAAATATGTTTTAAAAACCCCTACAAACCTGAAACATTAGGCTGGCATTTCTGTGCATTCTAAGGAATTCTCCATCTACAGTCAAAAGAAGGTTTCACTGTATTCTTTAAAGTCTTGGCAATTGCCATGTACATCAGCAAAGTATGGCAGAAACACATACATCCATAGATATATGACATCCATATTAAAATATTTTCTTATGAATGAAATAGGTAAAATTAAATGCCAGTCTATACATATGCTATCAAAATAAAACCAGTATTTTGCTTGAAGTATCTGAAGATATACATAAGATATATGTATTCACTATAAGAAAATATCTGTGGGAAGACATGGATGGCAAACTTTCTCATAGGTGGTGACACATTAGTATCAGCTTTTGATATCCTCAAGCTGAGCCCTGAAATTGAGGGTTGTTTTCCCATTTAACAGATAATCTACAATCAAGATTCATGATAGCATATTGCTAGGTAATGCCAAGTCTGGGTCAACAATGCCTCCTTGCAACTCTGCCGGCTGATCAGAAAGCTTTTCATGTTGGAAAGGAGGGATATCAGCAATAATTCACCATAGAAAATAGCATTTCTCTATATAAACACCTGTAAAGACTAGAACTGAATTTTAGCATATTGCTTAGACGCCTTGAGTGAGCTTGATCCTAGATGAAGATTATTGCTTCTCTGTATCAAATAAAACAGGTATGAAAATACACAACTATTTGCATTCACGGCATACAAACATAATACTTGAGAGTGAATAGATTATTCTACTCAGATTGTCAGATAACTGAAATATTTTCATCCTTGCCTTGAAATACATGTACCTGATTCTGTGTATTTGTAGTGTCTCAATGTGCCAGGAAAAAGGTATCCTTAAGGGTTTACAAAGGCTGAGGCAGTTTCAGATGCAGTATTGAGAGGCTCTACTGAACATAAAAATGCACAAAGAAATATTCTATATTTCTAAATATTCTGAGTATTCTGATTGATTTAGGAGATATTTTTTATTGCCATGTACACAAAAATGGAAGTGCCTTCATATCAGAATCAGTTCAGTTGTCAAAGTGTCAAGCAATATTGGTAGTACTATAAAATACCTATGTCAAGCAGTAAAAATGATGTAAATGTAGAATATTGGACATCATACATAAGCAATTGCACACCTGATTTGAACATGCTCATGGGTGCAGCTGCATATTTATGACCTTTATAGCCTTAATTTGCCTCATCACCCATGTGAACAAACAACTAATTTGGGTCATATGCTTGTATATGGGCCCAATTTCCTATATAAACAGAATCAATGCAT
This sequence comes from Cyanoderma ruficeps, assembly GCA_008694505.1. Lineage (NCBI taxonomy): Eukaryota > Metazoa > Chordata > Aves > Passeriformes > Timaliidae > Cyanoderma > Cyanoderma ruficeps. The sequence continues at coordinate 4,356,723 of VZDJ01000187.1, read as the reverse complement.
GTGCAAAACAAAAACATATTTCCACTTGTTTCACTTGCAACTTCAAATTATGATCTTGAATTGGATCATAAATATACATGAGCTATTTTTGTCTTAATTTCAGGTAATGATTGAAAGGGTTTCAAATTCTATATGGAAATACTAGTTTCTTAGTAGGAGATAAATGAAACTTCCTAGATATGCCAACCTTCTAAAACTAACTTGTATCATCACTGTTTAATGACACATGTGCACAAAAACAGACTCTGAAATATACAAAGTGCATTTTCATTTGGCCTGTCAAATGAAAAGTGGAAACATTCACAAAGGAACAAGAAAAATTATGTCAGGTATTTTTATGTGTTTTTTGTTTCAAGACAACTGGTGGAAGAAGAATAAAACATCTTTATATGGGCTGTGCAGAACGGCCATGGAGATGTTTTGCAGAGTTTGTTTCCAAGGACTGATACACCTATTTCTTAGATTCTAATTCTGTGTTACCTAGTGCTTTTACTTTTCAACACTTTTTTTTTTTTTCTGTCATTGGTAGCTTTTCCATTTCTTAAGGGTCTGGCAATCAATGGAAAACTAGATTATCAGAGTTGATATTCTCATAGATGTCACGTTTGTTTGCAATCCTTGGGTAAAATCTAAGAACAAAAGCTACCTTTTTTTCTCTAGAATAGTTTAGGAGTCAGGGTTACAGAATACCAAAGCAACACAGTTGTATTTGCATGCTTCATAAGGGAAAGGAACAAAATAAAAGGAAACAAAGAAAAAAAGATTTGAATGGAGACAATTAATTCTGCACAACAAGTATAATTAGAATAATCAAATATTAATGTATATGCTCTCTCTAATATAGTAAAAGAGTTTCAACAGCAATGTGATGGCCTCTTATGACAGTGTTACAAAGCTGGTGGAGGAAAGAGTGACTGACATCATCTGGACTTGTGCAAGGCATTTGACACTGTCCCACACAACATCCTTGTCCCTGAACTGGAGAGATGTGGACTTGCTAGACAGAGCACTTGGTGGATGAGGAATTGGCTGGATGTCATACTCAAAGGGTTGTGGTCAATGGCTCAATGTCCAAGAAGACACCAGTGGTATCCTCAGGGTTTAGTACTGGGACTGGCACTGTTCAACACCTTTTTTGCCCCATGCACAGTGGGATCAAGGGCAAGTTTGCCACTAAAACTGAGCTGTGTGGGGCAGTCAACACACTGGAGGGAAAGGATGTCACACAGAGAGACCTTGACACTCTTGGCTGGTGGGTCTGTGCAAATCTCATGAAACTTAGTGAAGTGCAAGGTTCTACACCTGGGCTGGAGCAATCCCAAACACAAAATCAGTCTGTGTGGGGAATGAATAGGAAGAAATCCTGAGGAGAAGTACTCAGGAGTGCTGTTGGACAAGGAGCTTGACATGACCCGGTGATGTGCATTTGCAGCGCAGAGAAGCCAGCTGCATCCTGGGCTTCATCCAAAGAAGTGGCCACCAGTGCAAGGGAGATTGATCTGCCTCTCTGTTCATGCATTATCCTACCCAGAGAGCTGTGTCCAGCTGTCCTGAGATCCCAATGCAGGAAGGACATGGACCTGTTGAAGCAAGTCCATTGGAGGTCCACAAAGTTGATCAGTGGGCTGGAGCACCTTTCCTACAGAGACAGGCTAAGAGAGTTGGGGTTGCTCAGTCTGGAAAAGAGAAGACTTCAGGGGACCTTAGGGCACATTCCAGTACCCTGGAGGGGGCTACAAGAGATCTGTACAGGGACATTTTAAAAGGCCATGTAGTGGCAGGACTAGGGGAAATGGCTTTGAACTGAAAGAGGGTCAGTTTTATGTTATAAAGATGATAGAAATATTTACTGTGAGAGTGGTGAGGCACTGGGCAGGTCCAGAGAAGCAGTGAATGGCCCATTACTGGAAGTGTTTAAGGCCAAGTTGGATGAGGCTTTGAGTAACCTGGTCTTGGGAAAAGTGTCCTTTCCCATAGTGGGAGGCATTGGAAACAGATGATCTTCAAGGACCATTCCAATCTAAACCTTTCTGTGATTATATGATTGTAGTCCAAACAAAATCTGTCATCTAAACAAGCATTTACTATCTTATGCCAAAGACCAAATCTTTGGAAACTCATAGCGGGCTGCATTCTGAAGATCAAAATGGGTTTTGCTTCTGAGGGATGCTTGAAAACCCTCATTTCAACAAATACATAAAGGTCTTTATCTTAAGCTTGGGCAAGAGAGTTCAGAACAGTATGCCCAGTTTTGGTTTATATCTTCTAGTGTATGGGAAAAGTGACTATATATAATATATAGTATTGGGCAAAGAAAGCACTTTCATATTTCAACAGAAAGAAGACAATTGAATAGAAGCTCTCTGTCATCTTTGCAGCCATTTTTCTCTGTTACACTTCACACAGTTACCTTGGTTCCTTTTCCATTACTATCATAGGTGGAAGCTATGACTTCAGTGGAAGTTAGGGCAGTAATTATGCAGTTTTGAGCAGCCCAAATTTAGTACCAATGTTGATAAGTATGAAGACTAGTGAGTCATACATCACCAGTTCTAGAGCAGAATTTAAGAGAGGCGTTTTTAAGAGTGAAAAACTGTAATAACCTTGCAGAAGACCTGCAGTATTGTCAATGTGCTGTTCAGTAACCTGTGGTGCCAGAAATAAATTGTCTAAATCTGTTCACTGATTCCCTCAATACATTGAACAACTGCCTGGACAGTCTTGGAGGGAAAACTTCTGGCATAAAAATAAGCAGACAGTATTTCTTTGCAGATGTCATGAAGGTATGGAGTCAAGCAATATCGTGAATGGCTCCTGCTGCAGTGGGTAAGAGCATACAGCTGCTGTCTGCTCTCCAAAGGCAGGAAGATTCTCACTATGGATGCTCTTTCATGCTTCTGAAAGCAAGAAGGAGATAATCAGCTGGGTAATGGCTAACACACTCAGTAGACAAAATAATGGTAGACTTCAAAGAGTATAGCACTAAAGCAGTTGCATAAGCCAAAGACTGCGACTGTGATTGACTGAAAATGGTGAGCTCTGAAAGCTCCTTTCTGTAAGAAAAGACATTGCATTTTGTGTTAGAAGATAAAAATTGGAAATTTTCTTTTCATCTTGGAAAAGGGATGTATGGGGAAATCGGTCTGTTTTAATATGAGAAATTTAAGGGTGTTATATTTTTCGATAGGAGACTTCAAGAAGATTACCTATGACTTGATAGGCAGCATGTAAGAATATTTAACTACTCTGTATATGAGAACTATATGTGGAGTCTTAAAGTTAGAAAGTTCTTCATCTTTCTGATAAAAAAAGAAAAAGAGGTTTAAAAAATCCAAACCTCTGAGTTATACTAAGAATATTTCAAAGGCACTCAATCATGACTCATTAATCTGTGAGTCTAGATCAGTAGTGATCACAGATCCTGGACTTCAGTTACTATATCCTTTGTTTCACTGAGTGCTTCCATTTTAGAGAGTATGCGAAATTCAGCCCACCTAACTTTAGCCTTCAGAAAGAACAGTGCTGTTCTGTTAACCGGCCACCTTGAACCCTCCCCAGTCAATGGAATGAGAAGGGCACCTCATTAAGGTCATAATAAATCAGGAAGAATATTTAAAACAGACGGAATAAACATGTTTAATAGATGGCATATGCATGTCTACATAGTACATGTTTTTCCTCCTTCACCTCCTTCTCCTTGCTTTTGTAAGGGAGACAGCTCAGGGAACAAACCTATTAGCTTTACGCCACAATTAAGCGAAATACTTCTGCCCTTCAATAACTAGCATTCACACTACCTTTAGTTTGCCGTAACAAGCTGCGTTAACAAGAAAAACGTCTTTGGGTTCTGCAAATGCTTTACAGCTTCATCTGGCAGCCACTTGATAATGTCAGTTCTGGGTTACATAACCTGCCATCTGCAGAGTTCTTGTTCTCCATCAAACGCCTGCAGCAGCCGGCCACGACACCACCGTGATAGGGCTGCACTCGTTATCCCAGTCAGGGCAGCCTCTGCCTGCCCTGACAGCAAAGGCTCCAGAAAAGTATCACTGTCATTAAATTCACACCAGATGTTCCAAACAGGATACATAAATGTTTTCCTTTCTTTCTGCATTTAAAGTAAAATCTAGCAGTACCTCTAGCATGCAGTGGGCTTTGTGAAAGTCTGAAAACACATAACGACCAAAGCATAGATCACATCTCGTCCCCTATGGCACAAAGAGGTATATATATATATATATNTATATATGTATATATATATATATATATATATATATACATGATGATCTCTCTGTGTGCTGTGGCTGAAAACACCTGGAAATGCTCAGAAAAATTATTCTGAATTGCCACTACACTAATTCTTGGAAAAGCTTTAAATTCAGCATCAGAAAAATTGCTTAAACAGCCCCACTGAATTCTAATCTGTACTTGAATGATGATCTCTTAGTTTGGAGTCTAAACCAAGTTTTCGTAATTTTTAATTTCTTTTTCCCCCAACTTACAATCACCCTTTTTAGAAATTTTCTTTACAGATGTGTATATATA
>VZDJ01000187.1:4305192-4352161 GCA_008694505.1 Cyanoderma ruficeps | reverse complement strand
TATATATATATATATATATGTATAAACACAGATTCTTACGGAATTTTTCCTAAGTGGAATAAATGAAAATGGTCATGCAAGCACTTTTTAAGTTAGAGCAGAAATTTTCCCAAGAAAATATAAAAATCTAAAAAGAAAGCAGATTTTTGCTCTTAGCTTTTGAAATTTTTAGTGCACAGTGAGATAAACAACGGAAAATGTTGTGAAAACAGGACTTAAGCTGAAACCAATAGCTCTTTAATATGCATTTGTGGTCATAAAACACATGTCTTGGCAAATTTTCATTGCATGACTGAAGAAATATGATGAGAATTGATAAAAGAGAAATTCCTGTCACTTCGGGATGGAGGTAAATAAAATTTATAACATTGGTAACAAGTAAACTACTGCTGGGTCTAGTGGAAAATGGGATAAATATTGAGTTGCTGCATAATCAGTAAAGGCATTAGTAGTATTTTTATTTAAAAACACATTAAAAAATCAGGATGAAAAGAGGCTAATAATTGAGGCATATATATCCACGTGTCCACACCCAGTCTATGATCTTGTACTTCAGATACGTAGTCTATTAATTGAACTGCTTGGAAACACAGAGATTACTTTTTCTTTTTGTGTTTTCTTCCTTTGTCTTGTAATTTTATAAGTTAGTTTTAAGCAGTAACTTTGTGTGGACCTTTCTGCAGAATCATAATTTATATGATTGATGAGAGGCTTCATAGTAGCGAAATAAATACTGTACTGGTTCCTCTTTAACTAGTAACTACATAAAATCTGCAGAAAATACTATTGTGATTGTGAAATGCTCCTTAAAGAAAAACCTTAAATATGTGAGACAGGCAAAATAACTGTTTCAATGACTGTCTCTTCCCATGTGCTTCAGTACCTTCAGACAAAGCTGGCTAACAGCACTAAAAAAAACCAAACGAAAAGCCCCACAAATGCCAAAAAATATTTTTCTTTGTGTTTTGCCAAGGATATATTCTTTAAAAAATTTAGCTGTCATTTCTGTGAATGTTGGCCATATGTCTGCATGAAGTCCTTTTGCAGGTTCATTAGCTACATGAATTAAAAGCAAAAAACATTAACTACATATTTAAAATTTCTTTCCATTTTTTTATGATGCTGTGGAGTTAACAGATGGGCTCTATCAACATGGAAACTGGATTTTCATTTTCTGAATGGAATAGATTTATCTACAAAAAGTTTTAGCTTTAGTCAGATGAGCATGCTGATTATATAACAAGTGGCATTAAAATTTTGTAACATTTGAATGTGGGAAAGAAGAGATTTAGAGCAGAAAATGATGTAAAATAAGTGGTCTTGCAGAGATGGGCATAACCATGCTATAAATTAGCTGAAAGTTGACTGAGTACATCCTATTATAATTTAATGGTCTTACTTAACTATTATAATATCCCATTTTCAAGTAGCAGTTACCTTTCCTAACGAGCAGAATGAATGGCCAAGCAGGAGACCCAGCAGCTTGATTTAAAAGATAAGGGTTGCAAAGGTAAGCAAGTTCAGTAAGTATGAAGAAAGTATAAAATCAGAGAGACCATACAATATTTATTCCTCAGAACATCTTCTAGGTACCCTTGATTTGTGGCTTATGCTTTCCTTACCTACGAGTGTTTTCTTTCTTTTTGGATTTCATATAGTAGGTTGTTTATTGTTTTTTTGGTTTTTTTCTCAATTTGCTAACTAATGGCTTAATTTGATGCCCATCCTCCTCTTTTAAAGTACATGGTTATTTCTCTTCTACATTCTTTTGATCTTGTCAATACAAAGCCTTTTTATTTCTTTCTCAGTCACTTCTTTTTTAGGATAAAGGTTTCTAGTCCATTTAATTGTTCCTCATGAAAAAAAAAGAAAAGAAAAAAAAAGTTTTACACCTGTGATGATGCTTATTGCTGTTTTCCAACCTTTTCTAATGATGCAGCTTTTGACAGGTGAGAACCAGAATAGTGTATAGGATTCAGTGAGACCAGAACTGATTTGTACAGAGGCATGGTGTAGAACTGTGCTCTTTTACATTACTTTCCTTCTGCTTTTTTGCTCTTTCCTGACTGCTGCTCTTAGATTATCATAGAACTGTGTGTGACAACTTCTCAGACTGCCTTGTGTGAAGAATTAGGATTTTTTTCTCACATGCATTATTTAAAGTTTATCTATTCATCCACCATTTTATTATTAATTTTACTGCATGAGATTCTTCAGCAGCTCTTCTGTTTGCTTTTGTTTTTACTTCTCTGTATATCTTCAATAATGCCACTTCATTGGGCATCCCCTTTTACAGGGCAGTTACAGCTGTAACGGACACAAGTGATCTTAGCAAGGAGAATCATGGGTTTTTACTAAGTAGTTGCACCTCTGTCAATACTATCTCTTCTGGTTTTGTTTTTTGTGTTTAAACAAGTACAGACACTCCTTCTTACTCAGTGGTTTATTATTCTTTCACTGGAGACTTTGCTGAGTACTTTGAATGCCAAGAGTATTACCAGTATGACAACTGGTTTGCACCTTTAATTCTTTCAAAGACCTGCAAAAGACCCATGAGGTCTGACTTCACTTTACAAAATGGAATTCCCTTACTCTCTGATGCTTCCAAGAGTACCTGTTTATCCATTTTTAGGAGAAATGGGTAATAATATTCCTTAGAATAAATTGACTCATAGAATGAATTGTAGAATGAGTAGTAAATTCTATGATTCTGTGATGCATAGTTCTTTCAAATTCTCTCAGTCTCAACAAAGAGTGTTGTGTCGCTTCCAAGAATGTCTCTTGAATTCTTTTTAAAAATTGCAATCACATGTGCCACAAAGCAAACTGCAGATACCAAAGCAATTTGAACTGGTCTATTTGCACTCGAGCGAGTAATACACTTATTTCATCCTTGCAACGGTCTAAATTTTGGGGGTCAATACTACTCTGCCCTTGTTACTTGCAACTCTCAAATATATCAAGTGTTGTATCCACATCACTTCTGCCGATACTAAAATTTAAGACAGAACAGAGAAGTTCTGGTTGGGAATTACTTAAAGTTCATCCACTAAAATTAAAAATGCAAACTGCAATTTATGCTTTCTGTCATAATCATTCTGTTCTTTGATCATTTATTTAACTGGAGATTTCCAATTCTGGCTTCTGCCATCATTGGAAAAGATCTATTTGTGACTTTTTTTTTTTTTTGCAACTGCCTCTCTGGAATTTTGAGTTAAACACATCACGTTTTTGAAAAGCAAGGGAGGGTAGGAGTTTATCCTGTGTTTCCTCAGAACCTACATTTCCATTCTGAGACTTGATACAGGTACTTGCTTAACAATTATATTTACACACACCACACTATACACTAAGACTAAAATTGCAAAATGTTGTGAACTGTTGAAACTTGACACTCTTTAGGTCTGCAGTACCTCCAGTGATGGCAGATCATCCTATTTCATGTAGTCATAAATAAGGTGGGTCTTAAAACATAAAGGAAAGTAACTAAAGAAAAACACATCAGTGTGCAAAATCAACATCCAAAAATACATTTTTTAGAAAACAACATAAATATTTTGTCTGAGTGATTCTAGAAGAATTTTTTGTTTGGTTGGTTTTTGTTGGGATTTTTTGTTTGTTTGTTTGTTTTGTCTGGGGTTTTTTGTTGTTGTTTTGGTTTGGTTTGGTTTTTATTTTCTGAACACATTACATTGGCAGTATCTGGCAGCACAGGGAGAGGATGAGTTTTACAAAGCAGAGAGCTTAAATGGAGATGGAAGTTCCCAGGAACTGAAATACCTGCAAAGCAAATAGCTGCTCTAGTTCAATCCCAGCTGTTAACTAAGCACCACACACAGCCACTTAGTCACTGTCCCCTTCGTGGGTTTTGGAGAGAGAATCAGAAGGGTAAAAGACGGACAACTTGTGGGTTGAGATAAAGACAGTTTAATTGGGAGAACAAAAGCTACACATAATCAAGAAAAACAGGGAATTCATTCGCCACTTCCCATGGACAGGCAGGTGTTCTGCCATCTCCAGGCAGCAGGGCCCCGTCACATGTGATGGTGATTTGGATAGACAAACACCATCATGACAAATGTCCTTCCTCTTTCTGGCTCTTCCCCAGCTGTTATTGGCTGAGCATGAGGCCATGTGTTTTGGGACATCCCTTTGGTTAACTGGAATCAGCCGTCCTAGCTGTGTCCCCTCGAAGTTCCTCATGCACCCTCAGCTCATGTACAGTGGGGTGATATGAGGGACAAACAATACCTTGGTTCTGTGTAAAGACTGCTCAGCAACAGTGAGAACACCCCTGTTATCAGCATTGTTTCCAACACAAACCCAAAGGACAGCCCCATACTAGTTACTGTGATGAAAATTAAACATATCCCAACCAAAACCAGCACACGTGAACAACATGTTCTCTTGTTAACTTTGGCTTAATGCACTAACCCAATTTTAACCAACATGGTGTCACAAAACTAATTAAAATGAGTGCTTCAGTAATATTTGCTAATTCCTATATGTGTGATTTGGGAGACAGAATAAACAATTTTCTAATTGCACTTAGGAAACCTACTTGGAACTGGGGAGTTTGGAATTGGTTGAAGTTCCAGAAGAATGAACAAAAGAACAAAAGCCACAGAAAACTTATGGGAGGTAACAGTTTAGAACTAAAACTAAAGGTAGAAGATAATTACTGAAAATTGCAAAGGCAGTAATTATGGCTTGTTTGTGCAACCATATAATACCAAAAAACAATCTCTTTTTTTGCGTGTAATTTTATCACCGTGGCTTCAATACTGACATCCTTTTTGGAATCACTGTTACCTATTAAGAAAAGTACAAAACTAATGAAATTAATAACAAAGAAATCAGAGATTATGGATGTCTAAGCAAAGTGAAGTTGTGAGAAGTGAAGTCATGTAAAAATGAGCACCTGATGCATTAGTGAAAGTGAATACTGGTAGAAGAGTAGATTTAGTAAAAACGATGGCTTGCCATATGTCATGTAGAGCTTTCTATGATTCAGCTCTCGGCTTTAAAAGTAGATAAGTGTATAGTCTTCCAGTAGACTGTCATCCATTCTTTCATGAAAGAACCACATCAAAGTAATGTGGTACACCTTAAAAAGCCATAAAAATGGGAATGGCCAGAAGGCCACTGTAGTGTAGGTTACATTTTGCATAACAATACAGCAAATAGCAACTTCTAAATCTTAAAGCATCTTTCCATTTATCCTAAACTGTAAGTGAGAATTATAAGAACACAATTCTGATCTGACACTAACTTTGTGAAAATGTGCTCTAATGCAGCATGAAAATTACATACTTGGCTGGGTTAAACATTTTACACGCTCTTATAGAGCAAGCTCCCATGTAAAGTTGACTTGGCAATTTACCAGGAGCATTCCATTTCCCTGTTTTATTAGATCCTATATCATCTCTTTTTTTCTGCAATAGAGCCTTGGCTTTATCCCAGTGAAACTGACTGCAGTCTGCAATAAAGCAAAAGTTTTATGAGTGTTCATAGTAAGTAAAATTCTCTATCTAGTCATTATTGAAATAGCCTAAGCCTTGGAATTTGCCATTTTGAAAACTCTGGGGCTTAAGTGTTGAAATCAGGGTTTTCAGTCTAGACCTAAAATGAAAATGATTTAATTTTCTGAAGAACTAAACACCACCAAATCCGTGAGCACATCATTTTGGTGGTAGTGGCTTAAAAACCAGAAATCAAGGCATAATTAGGCATTTAGTTGTTGCATATCACTTTAGACACAAAAACCCTGCTACTGTTCTTATAAAGGTGAAGCATTATATAATATACATAAAATGTGTAGAAATATATATATCTACACTTACACTTGCAGATTTAATCTCAGTTTCTACTATGCCAGCAGTAAAATCTTGTCAATTGTTACACAGCTAAGATTTGATGCACGACAATGTAACATCAAGTACTTTGACACAATAAGGACATGTTTAAAAGAGACTGGCATTTTAAAGGGACCAACTAGAACTCTTTTCCAAATAAACCTAAAAAAATAGTTTCCTAAATATCACTAAAATATTTTGATATTTGATATTGACATGTGTAAAAATCTGCCTGACAGCATGTGCAATCAAACAGTGTAATCAATATCTTCCTGAACATCCCTGCTTTTTGTGAAATTGCTCAGAAGCTTCACTTGGGTCAAGACCTGTGCTCAAGACAAGCACTAATGCAGCTGAGGAAGATTTGTCTTTATGCAGAGGTCCAAATCCAGCCTGAAGATTGTCTATTAATTGTTTTCCAAGATTTGCCATTCCAAATACAGCAAGTGCAGAGGTGATCAGAGGAAATAATGATGCAGCAGAGTAAATAAATGCAGAAAAGATTAGAAAAATGAACTGTACTTTAGCAGCAAATTCATTACTTCTTGAACAATACTTGACAAAATCAGGTGTACCTTATTTTTTCATCATTATACAAAGAGAAAAATAATTAAGAATTTTTAAAAAATCGATCATCAATCACATCTTTAAAAATTTATCATGTCTACAAACTACTGCCTCAGTATATCCATAAGCAAAAGATAGAGCTCTCTTTAATCTACCAATTCATATAATATTATCTGTAATTTCAATGCTTCAAAAAATTGTGGTCAGCTTCTAGAAGCTGGACCTGCTCTGTATCACAGGGAGTAACTACAAAGGAGGAGTCTTGCCAAGCAGTCTCACTGAAGCCACTGTTCCTACTGTGATCATAAATATAGACTGTAAATGGCACTGAACAGCTCTAAAATGCCTCTAAAAAGCACGAAGAACAAACAGAAACTACCTTCCAGATCTATGTTCCTCCATAACAGCTATGAATCTACAAGTTAGTCTGGGTCTACCCTAAACCCAACTTGAACTGGTTCATGGAGAGACATGCCCTCACTCCTTCAGGACTCATATTTCATGATCCCTTTCGCAGAGAAGTATTGGAGTTTTGGAACAAGTAGAATTCAAAAGGAGCCATAATCTTTCTGTAATCAAAAACTTTACCACAATTAAATTCTGAAACTTGATCAGTCTCGAGTCTCAAGAAGCTTTTGTCACATTTTTATTTCTTTCCTCCTTGTGCTGCTCCATAGGAAATGGCTCTTAACCCTAATGTGTTCCCATTCTGGATGAAGATGAATTCTAAAGAACTTTGCATATGAAACTACCATTTTCTATGCCATAACTATCTATCTAGTCCATACCATATCAATGATCCCACATCTAGGCCCATAAATATGACACATATAAAAGAAACAGATTTTTTTATGCTTCTAAGATAAAAGCCCTTGGAACTTCAAAGTGAACACACGTTTTATTACATTCACTAGGAATTTACTACAAGGATTAAAACAGTAACCAGAAGACACATAGTGCACAAAAATCAGTAAATAAGTCATTGAACCTTCTCTGAGTGGGAGGATTGATCTAGGTAATCTCTTGCATCTCCTCCAGCTTCAATGAATCTGTGGTAACAAATAGATCATTTTCAGACTGACAGCCATGGCCATCTTACTGCTAGAGAAAGTCCTTTGTGTGTGTAGAGGTTACTATAGCATGTCCCATCAAAAAAGGGCACAAACACTGACATGGTCTGGGTTTGGGACACGGAACAGGTAAGTGTGGGAAGAAGGGAGAAGTACCCCACATACTCTTTCGCATTGTTTCTGTGGAGGTGGAAGAGGAGTTTTGAACTGTTCCATTGGGGTGTGTGACAAGATCCTTTTATGCAGACTGAGGCAACAGAGGAATTTTCTTTAGGAAAATTCTTCTACTTACAGACAGAGCTGAGCTGGTGTCTTTGAAATTGTTCAAAAATACATCCAATGAAAAGAGACACTGTCGCTATGAAAAATCTACTTTTAAAACAATGGGTTGAAAATCACAGAAGGATCTTTCAAATATATGCAGTTTCTTGTGTTACCGTATTTAATGAAGATAGGACTACCAAGCCCATCCTTTTGAATTTCTTTCTGTGCGCTTCATCTAAGTCATGCCACATAAATCACACAGTGTCTTCAAGCCACAGCACATCTAGTTTAACAAGACATTGCTCTTGAGGAGAGAAAATAGTCAGTGAAAATCAAATAAAGAGAATTACAAATAAAAGTTTAGGAAGTGTATGACCTTCAGTAGGCAAAATACAAGCCTACAAAACAAACACCATTATGAATAACATTCTATTTACAAAAGCAATTTGAACACATTCCTTAAGACAACTTTTCAACTGAAAGAGAAGTTGCATTTAAGCATGCCTAGAAATATGTTCTTAATTTCCACTCTTATGCTGAAGTACTAAGTATGCTTTCCTGGATTCAGGTCAGCAAATGGCAAGTAACTTAAAATCATGTATGGTTTAATGGATACTCCATCTTGGAAAAATATTAATTGTGGTCCTATATATCAATATTTTTAAGTCTAAACTCTAGAAAACTATTTTTCTCCCTTGTCTATAGATACCAGTGTAAACCTCAGATGTCTAATCTTTGATACATGTCTTTAATCCAAGCATGTTGCAAAGTACCTAAACCCAAGTCAGAAGAGCCCTGGAGGCAGAATTCCATTCCATATCTCTAAATCTTTCTCTTTCCTGTAGGGTTTCAAGGCACAGCGTAAAGCTAGACAGGACTTTATCAGAAGCTCAGAAAGACTTCAACAAACATATTATGTGAAGAGTCTGACTAAACTGTATTAGGAAGAGCTCCTCCAGATTATCGTTTCCTTCAAAAGTCTTAATAGTTTTACTAAATAGTTGAAAGAAGAGCAGATTAGTTTTATATGAGCTCAGTAACTTAATTACAGCCAAATCCTGGAGTAATTCACTAGAGTACCTGAAACCATTTCTCTTGATTTCATGTGCTAGATCACAGTTTAAACTAAAGATGTCATAGGCCCTCAGTTCTCAGTAGTGACTCCCTTATTTTTTCTCTAGAAGTAGCAGTGTATTAGATGCCAAACACATACAAGAGCACTAGGGAGGCAAGATAACAAGAAAATTAGGTGGGTTTTTTTTAAATGGGGACAGAAGAATAAGAATATGCAAGGCTACACATTCTTATTTTTGTTTTGATGGTGATAAACCAGAGAGGGGAAAAAGTGAAATATTAGAGAAAACATTAGTAGAAGAACCTGGTCCCTTTAGAGAGTCCTTATGTGGCCTTGAAGAAAGTTGAATTAGTCAAATGTTGCTTGATACTGAGCTTAAATTCATCCACCTCACAATAAAAATGACCTGATTTCAAAAGATGATGAATATTAATCAGTCATGGCAAAAGATGGTAAGAGGAACTTGCACAATTTCTCTCAGTGAAGTTTGCTAATAGCAGCTCAAGAAAATGCTTGTAGAGGGAGATTGCAGTGGTGTGTTTTTGGTTTTGTCAGCTCTATATATGTATTTGTTCCTTGCTTTCATGCTGTTCTATATAAGTTGTAATGGTTTGTTCCTTGTACCCTCATGTTTAACCCTTCGTGGCTTACCCCGGTTGCTGTTATCAGTCAATCTTCAGTGAAGGAATGCCTGAGTCCCGTCAGTCATTTTGGGGCCTCTTCCTGTGTCTAGAAAGTTCCAGTGAGGGTGTCAAGTGATTGGGCAGGATCCCTGTGGTTTTCTCCCTTGCTTCCTTGATTTGTTCCACTGTCTGTCCTTTATGTACAGAGCCACTCCCAGGTTTATTCCTATTGGACCCACACTGTACCCTTCCCTTTGCCCCTCCCCAGCACGTGTTGTACAGAGATCTGCACTCTCTTGGGCAGACACTCTGGTAGTGAGCTGGTCCCATGTGGACTCCAATAAACCCCAGTTGCTGTTAACCCATCAGAGTCCTTCCTTCATTCTTGTCATTGCTCAGGCTGCCACTGCGGCAAGGCCCCACAGGATCAGGAAGGTATCCCTCGATAATGGACCGTACCTCGCACTGTGGCCAGTGTCAAGAGCTAGCCAGGCAAAGCAGGACAAGGGTCCCGAGACACTGAGACCACCGCAGGAAATCTAGCTTTGGGACAGAAGAGGATGGGCCCTCTAGGTCCAAGAGCATTTTGCAAGATTTATTTAAGCATCTAGACCTTAAAAAGAAATTTACATATATGTATATATGTATACATGCATATGTACATATATGCTTTGAAAGAGAAAGAAATTTTATTTGTCACCTAAACTAAGACTTAATACAGAATATGCACTGGAAATAAAGCATGAACATTTTTACAAATTCAATGACTTCATTAGTTTTTCATAATGTACGCACAAATAGAACGAAGGTACATTATACATGTGCCTCTACATGAGGTATAGAATGAAGAAGTCTGGTTTACATTGTAGGATAAATTCATAAAATCCATACTAATCCCATCTTCTAGGAAAGATTTTTAACTTATTTTTAACTTTTTTTCCTACAAATATTCCAGTTTGTAAGTGTGGAAATTTTAGTACAATTTAATAAGATGCTATCTTGGGGCATTTAAAACATGGGTAATGCAAAACGCTATTTTCCTAGAGGATATACTAAACAAACCTGCTGAACATACATCAAAGAAAAATTGATACACAAGGATCTGTCTCTGGCAGACTTGCCATTGCCAAATTCATTAAAGTTCTTTGAGTGGTGACAACTGAGTATTTCTCATGAGTAGCACTGATTTTCTGAAACATTTCTTCTGCCTCTTTTAGCCTTGTAGTAATGTAAAAGATAAATTTTCCTGCAATATTTTTGCATGTTTTCTGTAACTAGGAACTGAACACTGGAGGAAACTTTCTTCTCCCAAGGCTGAAGCAGTTACAGGGACAGCGTGTCAGAGCACATTTGGTATGTAAATGTTAAGCCATGGTGAAGGAGACCTGACTCCACTTAAATTTCTCTCTCTCTCTTCTGTTCACCAAAGGCAGAAATTCAAGACAAAGGATTTTTTCTCTCTTGGGTACCATGCATGTCTAAAATAATGATGTAAACTTAAAACCCAGAGGACTCTGCAGCATTTTGTGGCTTTAGAGCTGCAGAAGTTGACACCAAGAAAAGGTAGTAGCTAATATTCATTCTACAGGCACTGTGCCAGCAAATCATGTAAACTGACTTTCCGATTAAAAATTCTGAAGAATTCTTTTCTGAAGAAGAAAAGATTATGTAACATGTTCTGGAAGTTTTAAAAGTAATCAGTTTGTGACCTTGACTTAAACCAAGTAACTTCTCAGCTCTGCCTTGTGGGCAGGGTGGAGATATCAAAGGTATATTCAGCTACAGAGGGACAGCCTGCTCAAAATCTCAATTAAATTATGCCACACCACAGAAATTGAGGAGTGCCTTTTACGAAGAAATCTACATGGAATACGTGCAAATAAAAGTTGTTTTCCAAGAATGGGATTCCTTAAGGCTCCTTTATTTAAAGAATCACAGAATGGCCTGGGTTGGAAGAGCTCTTAAAGATCATCTAGATCCACCCCCCCTTCCACAGCCAGGAATACCTTCTGCTACGTCAGGCCAATCAAAGCTCCATGCAACCTGGCCTTGGGAGGACAACTTCGAGGTACCCACAGCCTCTTTGAACAACCTGTGCCAGTGACTCACCACCCTCACAATAAAGAATTTCTCCCTGATATTTAATCTAAACATACTCTTTTTCAGCTTAAAGCCATTTCCCCTCATCCTGTCACTGCTGTAACCTGACTGTAGAAGGCCACCGATTTTGTCAGGCCTTATCAACTTAGTGAAGGCACATTAGTCATCAACAATTACCTTATTATTTTCTTGAGCACTTACTTATTTTTCAGGAGCATCTAACCCATCTATGGTGGGTCCAGACACATAGAGACTTCCTAGCCTGTAGTTCTCCATTCCATCCTTACATGCTCTTTTTAAAATGTGGGTTTCCATGCAAAGGGGACATCACCAGATTGCCACAGCTTCTCAAATATGGTAGATAGTGTCTTAGTCACTCCCTCTGCCAGTTCCTACAGGCTCCATGGATGTTCCCTCATCAGGTCCCATGGACTTGTGCACCTTCAGGTTTTTTACATGGTCTCAAAACTGATCTTCTCCTACAGCAGGTGGTTCTCCAGTCCCTTTACTTTCTGTGACTTCTGCAATTTGGGCAGTGTGGCTGAAGCACTCACCGGGGAAGACTGAGTTAAAAATGCATGGAGTACTTCAGTCTTCTCCATGTTTCTGGTAACCAGGTCTCCTGCTTGCTTCCGGAGGGGGCCCATATTGCCCCTAGTCTTCCTTTAATCACCAATAGTAAATTTTCTTCTTGCCCTTGATGTCCTTGGCAAGTTTTACTTCTATCAGGGCTTTAGTTTTCTTAACCTTATTCCTGGCTGCTCAGACAGTATCTTTGTATTGTTCCTAGGCTGCTGTCTTTTATAAAGGCTGCTGTCCTTGCTTCCACCCTCTGTGTGCTTCCTCTTTGTGTTTGAGTTTGTGCAGTAGTTCCTCATTCATCCACGCAGGTCTCCTGCTGTTTCTGTCTTCCTTCCTCTTTATTGGGAGACATTGCTCCCGAGCTTGGAGAAAGTGATCCTCGAACATCAACCACCTTTCTTTGGCCTCTCATCCCTTCAGGGAGTACCATAATACTCAACTAAGCAAATCCCTAAGGAGGCCAAAGTGTGCTCCCCTGAAATCCAAGGTTATGAGCTTGGCTGTGTGCCCTCCTCACTGCCCAAAGTTCTCAAATTCTACCATTTCATGGTCACTATAGGCCAGGATGCCCTTGGGCTTTACATTCCCCACCAGCCTCTCCTTCTTGGTGAGAACAAGGTCCAGGATAGCACCTTTCTCTGTTGGTTTCTCTCTCACTTGGAGAAGGAAGTTGTCATCAATCTGTTCCAGAAACCCCCCAGATTGTTTATATCCTGCTGTATTCTCTCTTGAACAGCTGTCAGGGTGATTCAGGTCCCCTCTGTGGACCAGAGTTGTGAATGTGAGGATGTTCCTATCTGTCTACAGAAGGACTCATCTGCTCAGTGTTCCTGGTCAGGTAACCTGTAGCAGGCCCCTGCTATAATGTCACCTGTCCCTGCCCTGCCTTTAATCTAGATCCATAATCTCAGCTGGGTCCTCATCTATCCCCAGGCAGAACTCCACCCACTCCAGCAAGTCCTTGACATGGAACAGAAAGCAACACTTCCTCTGTAGAAATAATTCAATCTAGGAGAAACACGAAATCATCTGTCATTTATTCTGATTTCGGCCCAGGAACAGCAAGCATGTCTCCTGCATTTGATTGCTGCAGTAGATCAATAAGTTCTTCATTGTCCAGAGTGTTTCCTTGAGAATCTTTCTGGGAATTTTGTGTTCAATGGTCCAGACTTTAGTACCTTTTTTTTGTCAGCATTGGTACCCCCAGTGATTTGAATCCTTTGATGTTCAAGCTCTGATTTGATGCATATCATCACTAGGGAAGACTTGTATTTCTTTTGGTTGCCTTAACACTTGTGATCCTTGTTTTCCTTTTCTTCAATTCAGGGTTGCAGCAAGTCTCACTTTACCTCAACAAAACTAAACCAGATCCATTTTTGTTTATTCACCTCTTAAGTGTCATAAAGGGATCACCATAGAGATTCTCACACTTCTGTAACTTGCTGCTGCATCCTGGTGCTGTTGCAGGGCTCAAGCTCAGCCCAATTAGAGGCTTCATTGGACAGAGCTGTCAACTCTTGACAGCTACAAAAGCACTGCAACTACTCCTTCTTAGCAATTCTACAGATAGAGCAGAAGCCATTCTCCTAATGCCCGAACTCACAAACTTCCAGCGTTTGCCATAATGGGAGTGTCTATCTCCCAAACCAGACCCTACCTGTGCTGCCTTCAGTACATTTTTAAATTCAAGTTCTGGAAGCCAGAATCTTGGAAAAGACATGCCTAATCTTTTCTTTGACATCTCTGCTGCTGCACAGTTTGTGGACCATTTTCCCACAGCTTCTTCATTTGGCAACACCATTTCTCATTACAGGCACACTTCCTGCAGCACAGGAAGCCTTTCCCCACTGTTCCATTCCCAGCAAGAGCCCTTTGGCTCTCCTGGAAGGCAGCATCCACCCACCAGAGCTCTGACTGGGTAACAGCTCAAGTGCGACAGGTACCCCAGCACCTGTTGAGGGCTGCTCTGTGGTGCAGTGACACTGCACCAGGACACATGTGATGCTGCTGAGGACACATGTGACTTTCTAAGCCAAGCTGCTGAGCCCCATTCTGTGCAG
This sequence comes from Cyanoderma ruficeps, assembly GCA_008694505.1. NCBI lineage: Eukaryota > Metazoa > Chordata > Aves > Passeriformes > Timaliidae > Cyanoderma > Cyanoderma ruficeps. The sequence continues at coordinate 4,337,965 of VZDJ01000187.1, read as the reverse complement.
CCTGCTCTGCAAACTCCCACATTTGTAGGCTGCCTCAGAGCTCTTCCTCTCTTAGCTGGCCCCTCTTACCGAAGTACCGCAACTAAAGAACAGCCTGGCAACCAGCAACTCTGTGAATTACATCATATGCATACAAAATTTGTGCCTGTTGTGCTAAAAATGACACGGCATTAACAATAAAATTTAAAAGCAGTCACAATTCCACTTAAAAAAAAATTAGAAATACACAGCATTGAGAATCAATCAATATTTTTCAGAGTTTAAAATTAAGAAGTGGCTTATGGACTAGAGTTTGGCATAAATGGCCTGTAAAATCTTCACATCAAATGGATTTCAGAGAGTAAACCTCATGATGGAAACTGCTTCCAAGTAGATTTTAATTTTCTGAGTAAAATAGATTTAATGGAATAAATAGGGGATTATTGCACTCAAGTATTGAAATTACCTAATCAAACACCATTTTTTGAATAGCCATGGTTTTGAAGCCTCTGGGCAATACTCTACATTTTTGATCCCAACAACACTTTGGGAGGAAGCACTTTTTTTATATACTAATACTTTTGTTCAAGTTATTAGATTGGAATGCTCATTTATAGAATGTCAGTTCAGAGAGGATTTTTTCTCTTTTTGCCAAATGCTGTGATACAGGGAGAAGTCACATATCAGGGAGTTAAAAGGTCACAAAACTGTTTTCTTCTCTCCCTAGGGAAGTAGGTGAAGACAAAACATCAAAGAAGAAGTTTCTTAGTTATGGTTTACAGGAAGAAATTAGAAATTTGATGTGATTTGTGCCTTCCAGATGCCACCTGCTGGGTAGGCAGGGAAAGAGTGTGAATTCTCTGTAGCCTGTCCAATAGATGACACCAGGAAAGGGGTGCTACTGTGTTCTGTTTCTCTTCAGATATGTCAGTACACTTACTGCTTCTTCCAAAGCTTTTCTTTCTTTGGCTTTTACAGATCTGACTTCTGTGATTTCTCTTCCTCTACCTCTTTGTCCTCCTCAGAAGGTTATCAAGAATCTTTGTCACCTTTTTCTCTCACTGTAGTCTTGTCTGTGGGGGCTGCCATCAGTAATTAAAACCAAACAGCACTGCTATGTTGTCTTAAAATTAATGCTCTTCCACCAAGACAGTTTTCAGAATCACAGTCTTAAGTTCTGCCAGATTCTCATTAGTTCTCCATTATATGTTTTCTTTTCTAAAATAAAGCATTTTAGGTTCAGAAAATTAAGAAATATGTTTTAGATTAACAGATTGACCCTTTATGTTTATTAGGCAGAGATAATTATCTTGAGTCCCTTGTTTCATATTACCTTACAAATTGAGAACTCTTCTCTATGAAAAGCAGTCTTTGGGGGGCTTTCCTTTCAACTTTTTTGCCATCAGGGTTGACAAAAGAGAAAAATTACATGGGGCAAGAGGAATTACCAAATTTTGAAAAGCTCCCCAGTGAATAATTTTTATTAGTTCCATAAAGGCAGTTGCTGTGCGCCGCCATTTCTTTTTAGTTGTGTTCTTTGGGTTCCTCAAAATGTAATTTTTTTTTTATTTTATACCAACATGTTTTTACGGGTAGGTATTTGCTGTTTGGATTATGGAGTGAATATACTTTGTGAGGGAAAGGATGGTTGCATTGCAGACAAAAATATTGATAATAAAAGCCAGTTTACAGCTCAGCAGAAGAGCCTGGAGTTAAATTGTTGGGGCTAAGCCTAGATGTGAATTTAATGTGGATAGGTATTCTTTTCATCACTGCTAGTAAATTGCCTGAGTGGTAATATACTACAAATATGATTTAAAATAACTTTTAATGCCAGATTATATGGATGTGATTGAACATCACATTAGAAAAGATACTGGAAATAATTTTCAATACTTTGCCATGTAACAGGCTACAAAGAAAAAAAAGCCCTGAACTATGAGATACCTCAATTTTGTGTTTGCCTGTGAAACTTTAAGAACCACTTTTGTTAAAAGCAAAGTCACTGTGTTCCTTAATATACCATTAGAGTCACAAACAATAGAATAATAAAATATTTTAGGCCAAAAGAAATCCCTAGAATCTTGTATAACCTCCTGCTCACAGCAGGACTAATCAAGTTAGGTCTCTTGTCCAGAGTTCTTGTCTCCGCTTGTCCAGTAGAGTGTTGCATGTCTCCAAGGATGCTGATTTAAAAATCTCAGTCAGCAAACCATCCCAATATTTTCTCATCCACATGGTAAAAAAAAAAGGACAAAGCAAAAAATCCCCAAACCCAAACAACTTTATATCCTTAGGGTCTTCTCTAGGCAAATCAACAAACCCTGTTGTCTCAGCTGTTGTTAATATGTCAGCTGTTACAACCCGCAACTACCTTTGTGGCTTTCCAGTGGAACTAGCTCTAGGATATTAAAATCTGCAGTGAAAGTACTTCAAAATGTTGATATTCAAATAAAGAAATAATTAGGAGAATAATTACCTCAAATATATTTCATTGTCTTTTCCAATTTGGATTCAATAACCTCTTGTGCGCTTGATGCTGCCCAAGCAGACATATTTACATAAATTGGCACATAGCCTCTTTATTAGGTGAGTCTACAGACATCAGTAAGAAAAAGAAACTTTTAGTAACAACTACTGTACATTTCCAGCTACAGGTACAATAAATCCAAGAGCACAGTTGGATGTCTCCATTCTATGCTTAATCATGGAATACTGCACCCAGTTCTATGATATAATTGAAAGTAATGGAAGATGTGAAATAGATACAAGTACTTCATCCAATTTTCCAGTTCACCTTGCAACAGGCTGCTACACAGTCCCTCCATTTCCAGGGACACACAGCAGCACAAACCAATGTACCCAGGATATTTAACAGCAGACCTGAAATGTCTGCTGCTTAGGAACAATGAAGTACCATATTATCCCACAAACTTTTTCTACCAAAATCAGATATTGCAGATGAAATCTGCAATCTGTGAGGTGAACTGCTCTGGCAGTCAAGCTGGAGAGCAGTGGATTGCATCAAGAATCATAGGGAAATTGGCAAAAATTCAATTTCAGTGCAGAGAGAAGTCCTTAAGTAAGGACTGCTGGGACTCTGATGAGAGGTGGCTCCAACCCCAGGCAGGCAGGACTGGGAGTGGCAGCAGCCAGATCCCTGCACAGATCCCTCTGCACGCACCAGAAAGGATGTGGAGAACCTAGACAGAACTCCCACAAACCCATGCATCCATCTGGATTTCAGGCATGGGGAGGGCTAGAGTCTGTCTATAAATGAAACTGAGAAAGGTCGATAGAATAAATTGGTCCAGGTATATTTTCTTCTTAAAATTAAATTGAGTTTGGTTGCTATTTCTACTTTACTATTTTTTTACTTTTGATGTATCATAAAACCATCTTTGGGCACATGATGCCCAGGCCTTTATCTTAACCAGTCAGGCAAATGTAAGCAATATATGAAAAAGTAGCCAGAGTAAAGTAAAATTTGCAAACAGAGATAATCGTTGTCCATGAGAGCACTGCTTTGCATATGCTGACACTGAACTTCCTATGCTATGAAGTTATATTTTCCTAAGAGTTGCAAACAGAGGCAAACTCCTGATTACAACGGTCTTACACTTTTCTTATTCTGTTCTCCATATTTTTACTATCCAGAAATACAGACAACTCTCTTCTCTTCAGCTTATAAGACTGCTAATTAATGTTTTAAGAATCAGTGTCTGATAATTTTGAAAGACTTCACAGTATATATAAATATACACTCTTTGCTACAATTCTTTGTCCAACTGCAAGTTTTCACCAAACACAGATAAACACATATACCATTTAGCAGATAAACAGATCTGCAATTAACATCAGATGGGACTCTGTGCCAGGAAGAAACCTTCCAACTCCATGTGCTGGACCATAGGGAGCGAAGAAGTCTTAGCACTAGAGAATCACAGAATCATGTGGTTGAATCAAGTGATTGTGCAGCAAGTGAATATTCCCAAAAAGAAAAATCCCATGATGAGCACAACAGCATCCTGATATGCTACTGCTCTACATTTTAATTAATAACTCAGTCTGTGAAACAAGAAGTTAGAAAAGTTGATGCATACTATGCCTCTATAAAGTGACAGCTGTATAAGTGAAAGTGAATATACAACATACAGCAAATCAAGCAAAAGGTTGTGAGGCTTAAAAAAAACCAGAAGACCTCCAAAGACCATAGGTATCTGAAATATGGTATTTCTTCTTCTTTTTATTTCTCCATTTAAAATTACTACTTGACCTCCCAGAATTTCACTTCACAGAGCTACTGGGTTTCTTCATTTTGGCATCAGGTTTTTCTTCAAACAGTTGTCTTATAAATACAGCAAAATCATATCAGTAGTAATCAGTTAAATTTCCACCCACTGACCATGAAAAACAGAAAGCAAAAGCAGGCAGATAATGGTATGTAATTTCGAGGAACAAATACTGGTTAAAAAGTGTTTTGTACAGTATTTTTCTGTAGAGTAATATTTGAGGAAGCTTTTGAAGTTATACTAAGTAGGTTTGCTGATGCTACTACATTGGGAGGAGCTGTTGTCTCCCTCAAAAGAAGAGAGAGCTCAAAGGGTGGCCTGGACAAATTTATAAGGCTGCACGATCACCAATCATATGAAGTCTAACTGGAGAAAACACCAAATTCTGTACCTAAAATGGAGCACTTCTGGATATGCAGACAGACACCCTGGGGAATAAGATACTGGACAGCAGCACTACAGAAAGGGATCTGAGGGAGGGTTGAGGGCAAGTTGAACATGAGTCAGCACTGCCCTGGCAGCCAGGAGGGTCACCTGTGTCCTGGGCTCCATCAGGCACAGCATCACTGCCAGGCAAAGGAGNTGTGTGTGTGTGTGTGTTAGAGAGCATCCAAAGGGGGGGCTACAGAAATGGTGAAAGGCTTTCAGGGGAAGCCATACAGAGTGGCTGAGGTCACTTGGTCTGTTCAGCCTGAAGAAGAGGCTGAGGGGAGACCTCATTGCAGGTACAACTTCCTCTTGAACGGAAGGGGAGGATCAGGCACTGATCTCTCCTCTGTAGTGATCAGTGACAAAACCCAAGCGAATGATCAGAAGTTCTGTCAGGGGAGGTTTAGGTTGGAGATTAAGAAAAGATTCTTCACCCAGAGAATGGTTGGGCACTGAACAGCTCTGCAGAAAGTGGTCACAGCATCAAGCCTGTCTAGTTCAAGCAGCATTTGGACAAGACTCCAGGTCACATGGTGTGACTCTTGGGGTGTCCTGCATGGGGTTTGAATTGAACTCAATAATCCTTGTGCTTCCCTTCCACCTCAAGATATTCTATGATAATATGATTCTAAATGTGACATAAATTTATGATGTGTGTAAGTACAAAAGAATCCATCTTTGTAACCTCAGCTTTCCTGAAAGTAATTACCTACTGCAAAACCAGAGAAATAATTTCAATATGAATATGAATAAATTCATCAAAGTAATGCTATGCCCCAGATTGAGCCAAACTATTGAACAAACATCCCTTCATATGAGAAGAAGCACATTAGCGGGTTTTCTAGGAACTAAAGTGTTAGGTTTTCCAATTGTTTTACAGTAGGAACTCATTCCGTTTCAGAAAAAGCAGAAGTAACCAGGATAGCCAAAACAAAAGATCGGTTTTCACAGACTTTCAAGAATCTAGCAGCCATTCACAGCCAGGATGCCTATCCTATGGTAAAAGATAACATATTGCCACACAATCAAAGGCTGATATTAAAAACTCGAGGTTTGGCCATAGAGATTGCTCCTGAGAATAATTACCATACATGGAGTAGCAGGGAGGAAAGTTCTATGGATAGATACTTTATCATCACAGGTAATATATCAGATGGATTATATGCAGAAACAAGTTATTGCAGTGAGTGAATGCCACTATTTCCATTTTCACAAAAGTATTTTTGAAAATAGACTAACTTTATGATAGAGTAGCAAACTTGTGAAACCTATGGCCAGGTGTGTGTATTTGCAGTCTACGCAGTACTGCCATTTTCTGGGAAAATATAAAACAAACAAACAAAAATGCATTAAGCAAGTTCCAATCTGTCAATTAAGTGATGCCTAAAATGTTGAGTACAATCCTTATTTCTATTCTTTTGTGTGATTGAAGAAGTCAAGAATTGCATTGATCTGATCATCAATGAGAATTACTTCAGCAAAAAGGGAACTAAAGTGTTGCGCATGATAAGCCATGGGAACGGGATACACAGGCATTAATTAACACAGGTACAAAGCCAAGATAGATACAAGAATAGCTTCCACCTCCTCCACACCTCTCTGGTGGTCCAGGGGAAGACGGAATGGGAGTTGTAGTTTGTTCATCACGTGTTGTTTCTGCTGCTTTTTCCTCCTCAAGGGACTCCTCACACCCTTCACCTGCTTCAGTATGGGGTGTCTTCATGGGAAACAGTCCTCCATTAACTTCTCCAATGTGGGTCCTTTCCAAAGACTGTAATTTTTTACAAACTTTTCCAACGTTGGAGTGTTCCCTGTGGTGCAGTCCTTCAGGAAAAGGCTGCTCCAGGGTGAGGGTGAGACCCTCATGGGGTCACAAGACCATCAAAAAATCTGCTTCGGCATGGGTTCTTCTCTCCATAGGGCCACAGGAGTCTGCTTCAGCATGGACTTTCCAAGGTGTCACAGACTCCTCTGTGCATCCACCTACCTATGGGGGGTCTCCACAAGGTGTAGGTGGATCTCTTCCAACAAGTCTTTTGCAAGGTCTCTAGATTCCAGCAGACAGATTGTGTGTGTGATGTGAACACAGTAATACAACAAAGGAGCTGTGATACCAAAACTCAAACAGACCTAACAGAAAATGCCAGAACTTTGAGCCAGTGACATCCAATTACCTTCTCCAGCTGTCTGAGCTGAGAAACCCCAGGTTCCTCCAGGCTGCCATGTAACATTTTCCAGTATGACAAAGACCCATGTCACTGAGTTTGTGTTATGTATTTTGAATGTCAAGTAGTGCTAGCTACAAGGGCTGCCAGCCAATACATACAATTTACCAAGATAAAGCTACATTTTTAGAAGTATATATTTTTTAGAATAGAATGAAGGAGCTTGTGTTCAAATGTTTCCAAAGCTAATACAATATATTCCTGTCAGAGGATACCCTATGTTACGTCTTTGCCCACGGTGATACTACTTGTGGACATTTTCATTTGAAAACACTTCAGCTATTTTCAAGGACATAAAAAGTTACCAAAAGTCTGGTTAAAAATGAATAGGGATGTAGTTCTTCATATAGGAACAAGTACATCCATGGAAACATTTGACAAAACACACTGCAAACACTATTACAAAGGTCTAAAGGGAGATGGAGCAAGTTTATGGAAGAGAAATCTATAAGATGTTACTAAGTACACAAAAATTACATCTGGCTTAGAAAAGAAGTGCCAAAGCCAAGAACTGCTCACAGCTGAGAAAGTTTACAAACTCAGACCTGTCCTATGCCTCTGTGTATTCATTGTCCTTACCGTAAATGCAGTTTCAGGACTAGCTGCCAATATTTCCAGGTTTCTGTACCACACAGAGCTGCCAAGAGCAGAACAGTCTGTTCTCTGTCCTTTCTACTTCTTACACAGCACTTTGATGATGTTTTCACTTCAGTGCTCTATGCACAGGCAGGTGCTACAAATTTCTGAGCAGGCTTCTCTACCCATTCCTCAAGCCCTGCACACAGACCACAAAGTTTAACTTGTCCACAGAAAAAAACAGGCTCTGAAGGAGTCTATAATATTACAGACTTGAGATATGTTTAATCAGTCATAATAACTTCCACAAGAAAAATAACATGCTCAATTATTGTACAGGCCTGTACTCCAGAGAGTGCTGTTTCAGGAACTGAGATTTCCAGTTCTGATCACTGTAACTATAAAAAGAATTACAGAATGGTTCAGGTTGGAAGGGACCACCATGGATCACCTGGTCTGAGACTTCCTTGTTCAAGCACCATCATCCCAGAACACTTGGCAAAGGACTGTGACTAGGTGGTTCTTGAATATCTGCAGTGAGGGAGACTCTGCACCTTCCCTGGGCAACCTGTTCCATGCACAGTCATCTACATGGTAAGGACTTTTCCCCAATTCAGGTGGAACTTCCTGTGTGTCAGTTTTTGCCCGTTGCCTCTCGTCCTAATGCTGGGCACCACTGAGAACATGGTCTCATCCATGCTCCTGACACCCTCCCTTGATATTTGTAGATATTGGTGACATCCCTCTCAGCCATTTCTTCTTGAGTGTGAACAAACCCAGCTCTCTCAGTGTTTCCTCATTAGAGAGATGCTCCAGCCCCTTAATCATCTTGCTATGCTAGCAAGTATAGAAAAATTTCCAGTAGGTGGCACCAGTCATCCTCACTCAGACCATTTTAGGGAATATTCCTCAAGTGAAGAATCGCAATCACAGTTTGGAAATAACCATTCAGACAACATTTGCCTTAAGTTTTTAAGTCTACAAATGAAGCAGATTCAGCTGCAGATCTTTAAAGCATTATTAAATCTTTCAACATTCAAGGGTTCCACACTTACAACTTGCTTTGTCTTCCTTGCTCTGTCTTGAAGTTCTGTGTTATGCACAAATCTCAAGGCACTTGTGTTTGTGTGTTTGGGAAACATACAAACCAGACTTCCTCCTGGACTGCTGGTACTATTGACAGCACTAATAGCCCCTCATTTGAGTATCTGTCAAATGTGCTGTTCATTATAACAGAAGGGTGTCAGAGAGAGCTTCTTAGACATCATTACTTAAAAATTAAACATATATTATCTGTTAAAGAAAAAGAACAAATTTCTCCATAGTTGTACTGGGTTTTGCTCAATAACTCTAATTTTCTACCTAGTAGCTTGTATGGTTCTATCTTTTGAACTGGTGCTGAAAATAGAATTGATGACATCCATGTGTTTTAGATACTGCTGAACAGTGCTCCAACAATGTAAGTCCTCTTCTGTTTCTCATGGTGCTTGGCCAATGAGCAGGAGTGGAGTGCACAAAAGGTTGGGAAGGGACACAGCTGGACATCTGACCCCAGCTGACCTAAACAATATTCCATATTGCATGGCATCATACTCAGCATATAAAGTTAAGGGGGAAAAAAGCAGAAGGGGCATGGGCATTCGGATTTATGGTATTTGTCTTCCTGAGCAATCATTACATGTGATGAAACTCTGCTTTCCCAGGGACAATTGAACATCTGCCTACTGAAGCTTTGTTTGCACACACAGTTTTTGCTTTACCTACCACACTGTCTTTGCCTCAACCCACAAGTTTAGTCACTTTTACCGTTCCAACTCTCTCCCCATGCCACTGCAGGGAACTGAGCAAGACTGGCTGTCTCAGCTGCCTGCCAGGACAAACCCACAATAGTTCAAACACTCTTGTGCTGTCTAACTTTGTTGTAAGTAAATGTCAAATCTTCTCTTTCGTCTTTTCAAACAGATGAAGTCTGTGCTGTAGATTTTTCTAATTCAGTCTGACTACCTAGAAGCCACTCACAGACCAGTCCAGAGAAAGAAAATGACCTGATGAGGTCATTTCTTCTCTATAAAGTCAGAGATCCTTGACAAATGGGTAATGAGTTTATCTTATAAGGACCCCTTTCTGTGGGCAAGAAGAACCAAAGTAATAACCAGGAGAACATGCATTAGGTAGGTATGTTTGGCATGTTAATTGCCAGACATTCAGGCCTTGACTATGTCTGACATAGTACATGGATTTATCATCCAGACAGTCTCTGTCTGAAACACCGCATAACATTAAGAATCAAGATGCAGCACCTTGATTCCATTGAGAGAATCAAGGTTTATGTTATCAAAAACCATAAAAACAATGCACACAAAGGAAAGCCATAAAGGAAAATTCTGCACTTGGAGACCCCTCATTTGGAAATCCTTTAGTAATAGGCATCATTAAAGTTAAATCATATTTCCCATTTGTAAAACCTTTGAAAGATTTATGTTGTTCTAACTAGAGGGACGGTGAGTTTTTGTTTTGAACTGATACAAAAACCAAGAGTGATATAAATCCCGAGAACTAGAGCAGTAAAACCAAGGAAACACAAATGATACTTTTTGTCAGCACACAGAAAGGAAAGGATTTTCTTCAAGAAAGGCAGTAGGACTGGGAGTGGAAGGGGCTTTCTCTCACAGGTAAAGAGGCAGAAATAGCACAGGGTCTCCTACAGCAGGGTGATAAATATACAGCCAGCCTGATGGTTGCTTATGGTCACTGGATGGAATTCAGGGATTCTGTGGTTATATTTTCTGTGAAAGAGTCATGATTAAAGCACTTTGAAGGATTTGCATGTGGCTAAGACTTCAAGGTATGCTTCAAAAGAACAAGAGCAGTGGTCTGGCTGGAGTTCAGAGGAATTGACTGCCAGGACTGCACGTACACTGGTCATTAATTCCTCCAAATAAATACATGACACTCTAGAGAGCTGAACACTGTGGGATAGACTTCTCATCTTTAATACGGGCAATGGCTCTAATGGGTTTCTCTAAGTGTACTTTTCTCCCACATAATTTTATCAGTCCCAATCAAGCTCTTAGATATATATTTAAGAATGTAACACCCCTATATCAGGAGAAAGCACCCCTAGGCCCCTTCCTAAGAAAAGAGACAGCAAGGCCCAAATAGAGCAAAACTACTAATCTAAATCAGGTAAATGATGCCTGGCTGAGCAGGGATGTGAACAAAGTGCTCCAATATCCTGCTTCAAGTGTTTCAACCACATATTTTCTTTTGTTCAGCAGAGAACAAGATGACAAACAGAACAAGACACACAGCACAAAGACTGAAAACTGTGATGATGTACTGGAGGCTCAGTAACAACTCTGCCACATGCACTTACATGGTGCATATTTCCACCCTGGGTAGCACTGTTTCATACAGAGGTAACAAAACAAAACAACACAAAACCAAAAAACCCCAAACAAACAAAAAACCCCCCCAAAACCCCCCAAAAACAAAACAAAAAACAAAATGAAACAAACAAAAAAAAAAAGGGAGGAAATTTTAAGAAGGCAGTTAAGAGGTTAAGAGTTTCCTTTCAAATCATCGTTCAGATAGGACTAGCCAGATATGAAAAATGGTGAGAAGAATAAGACATAACCACCACTGAAAGTGAGGCAGATATATATTTGTACAGCTGACTGAAATAATTCTGAAACAGGAAGTCCATAGCTACGCACCTAAGGTAGTTTTTCTAAAGCATCAAGCCCATTTCCTTTTGCATGATGAATGTCAGCTTCTGAAGTACATGGGCAACATCTAGTGTTAGCTGTGGTGCACTGCAGATTCTGGTACTCCGGCATCTCGTAAATGGCTGAACATCTGGATTACGGAAAATCAATGACTATGCAAGAGTTTCCTTGAAAACTCTTGGTCAGGTCAGGAGGTTGTATCCCAGAGATCAGGCAGGCATTACCACAAAAGGCATACATCATGTACTTGCTTCCCTTTTCTCAATGTCTGACTGCTGTAAGTGGTCAATTCTGTTAGTGTCCATTTAAAACTGACTTATTAACAGTTTGGAACCTTAAGAAAGCAGGTTAAAGGTACCATATCAATTTAGAAGTGATGCGTTTTAGACAAACAGGTTTCTAATCCACATGGGTATCCCTGTATATACTCTGGGAATCATCCAGCAGCCATGCTTCCAGTAAGTTATAGATCGTTCACAAGCTACGAGTAAGCTAAAAAAAAAAGATGCTGCCATTTGCTTCCACTGGGCTCCATGCAAGGTGCTGGTGGCTACTACTGCATCATGAGGTCAGACAAGCTATTAGATCCTGGTGTCATGATAACCCTCTTAACTGCATCACCTGCAGTTTTTCTTTCCATGCTGGGCTTTCAAAGACAGGAATAAATTTATGTTTCTTGGTTTTAGCAACATAGAGCTGGTTTCAGCAAAGGAAGCTTTAAGGTGAATTTGATACTCTTTTTGCCCTGGCCTGACCTCTTCCTATGACTCAAATCCAAGTAGCCAGCAATAAAAATCACTTGTCTTTTTGTCATTCTACTGGGAAAATGTCTTGTGCTGTAGGTACATGAAGGTAAGAGCATCTGTCCAATTAAGTTTAATCAAGGACCTATTCAGTGCAAAAGGGAAAATAAACAAAAGGGGAAGTGATAAGCAAGAACACATAAAGACAAACAAAAAATTAAAAATAATAAAAATAATAAAATATAACAAATAGTAACAAAAAATAAACGAAAAGGGAAGTGATAAGCAAGAACACATAGAGAAAAACTTGATAGACAACAGATAAGAGAGATGATGCTAAGGATTAAATGTTTCTAGCTATTAATTGATGAATGATGGAAAGAAACTGCCAAGTCCAGCTTTGGAGATGGCCATCTTCATAACTGATAAGAAAGGGGAGAAAAAGAGGATTGTGAGGATTTGAAATATTCAAGGGGAGGAGTACAGTGACTAGGAAAAATTTACACAGGAATGTTTAGTGAAAGGGGATTGGGGAGAAACAAGGAAAGGGAGTAGACAGGAAGTGGTATAAAGGGGACTAGTTTGCTGGTCAGTACACTTGTCTGAACTCATCCTGTATCTGGTTAATGAAGTTGGTCCTATCCTCTTTATTGAATTTTTCCTTAAATATAGGGGGTGGTGGTCTTTGCCACCAGCCACCATGACAAGAACAGTGGGCATCCTGGAAACAGTAACTGTGAGGGAGAACAAAGCAGGCGAGGGGCTCAGCTCCAGCTGCTGGAGTGAGACCTTAAGTCACAGGCACGCGTGCATGGCACCATTTGCCAGGGGCAGAAGAGGGTCTGTATCTTCTGTCAAGCCATGGTGTGCAGGTGTGGGGTGAACCTCACTGGCAAACCTCAAGCTGTACCTGTCAGCAAGGAGAAGGTACTGGGTGTGAGCAGAGGTACCAAGTAGGCAGAGGAGCAGCGCTGTAAACAGAGGGGACCTGTGATTGTATGGGACCTGTGGGATCAGCGTGAGAGTTCTGGACCTGTTAACTGTATGAAATTGTGAGTGGGAGACTTGTGAATCATGCAAAAGATTCAGGATTCAGGTGGGAGTGGTGGATAGACAAAGGGGTGGGCCGTGCCAGTACAAGCTGATTGTGTGCAGCAAGGCAGAGGTGCTACAGAGACCTCTATTGCATTAGGTTTTTCCACACACAGAATAAACATAAACACCTCCAGTTGCCCAGCACATTTACAGTGCATTTAAAAAAAAAAAAAATCAGAACTGACACATTAGGAAATACAGTTGCCAAACTACAAACATGAAGAGTTTTTTTTTAAAAAAATGAGTTTTAACGAAATTCAGGTGCAAAAAATTCCATGTAAAGCTTGAACACGTTACTAGAGGAAACAGACTGGACTAAACAGATAAATTCAGTAAAGCACTGGGTATGTGAAGAATATTCAGCTTCTTTTTAGCAGTTGCCACTGAAATTTTGGAAAGGTTATTTTTGTCAATTTCCAGGCTGTAAACCAATCTCAGTACTTCATCATTGACATCGTAAATCCTGGGCAATTTATTGCATATTTATTCACAGTGGTACACCTAAACAGTTCATGGATTATCAGTTTCCATTCCTGCTGACTGAGGGATGAACGGTTGAGACAGTACTTGCCAGCTCTTCTGCAAACTGCTTTATTTCCCTAAGATCCTATACATCTATTCAGTTCTTGGGGTAAAAAAAAAAACCCAAAAAACAGCCGTTTTCAGAATTCTGAAACACAAATGATTTTCCTCAAATTTGAGTCTTACCATGGAAAATAACTCCAACATTATAGCTCTACCTCCCAAACAAATAATAGACAAATATACCCACAATAATTAATAAACAAACAAGGCAGTAAATTCTGCTCAGTGTAGTACTTTTAGTGTGTGTAAGCTTCCACACATCCAGACAATTTAGGCATCAAGCTTGAAAAAGCTTAAGCAAACTTGAGGAGGCTCTTCTGCCATCATCCTTTGGCAAAATATGGATGCATCCTAGGCAATTTTTGGTGATTTCTATTGCAAAGGCTCCATATTTCTTGTATTGCTGTTAATAGAAACTTCACCAGAGTGACACTGGTCCCAAGTCACCTTCTAGAGAGTAAGTTCCTTTGCCAAGCAGTATTTTGATCACTGTATTCTGGTTCCATAGGTAGCGGCGATGGCTAACAACACTGCAAAAACCCCAAGCTGCACTATGTGGCATTTAAGAAGCTGGCACTGGTGTTGTGGGGAAAGCAGCCTGCGTACATGCATGTCCCACAGGAGCCCGGATATGGGATGTCTGCACAGCAATGAAGTTCCCCAGCATGGCTGGGGTGTTTGCACATTAGCAAAGTGCTCAGAAACATTAAGTCCTCAAGTCAGAGAGAGGGCTGCTGTACTTGTGTTAAAACCTTTTTGTCTTCCATTCCAGGGCAGGAGACTAATATTCAAGATTCTTGTGGATTGTAGCATTTCTGCTCCAGTACTTTAATGGCCTTTGTCCATTTTATCCACTTTGGTGTGCATTTATATCCTTGAAGTTATATTGGCAAATAATTACCCAGTTTGCTGCAAAAGTCCAGCACAAAACTTTATGTGCCTTCCACACACAACTGAGATCTAAACCCACCACTGGAAGATATCAGAGAACAGTTTTACCTGCTAACAAGCTCTGGGATGGGCCAAATGAGTTTATATTTATAACATTCCGCTACATTAAAATCACACATGTGAAATGCATTTCCTGGGATGACCCAAAGAGCCAGGTGGGAAACCACAATAATATAATGTGTGAATGCATGCAGCTGCATATCTACTGCAATGCAACATGAAAAGACAGCATCTTATTTTATTCTAGTGCTAATCTGAACATAATCAAAATATCTGATTACTACCATTTCTCTAAAAAGGCCACCTCCATAGAGAGGATGTCTCCCCAGCCAACTTTTCAGAGCGGGTTAAAAGGCCACCAGGAGGAGCTCTGGTTACAAATCCCCTCTAGAAAGAGCTGAAAACATCTTGGCCAACGTTTTAATCTCAGGGCTACCTTCCAGCAAAAAGGTAGTAGCTCTACTTCATTTTTTTTTCTTGGGACTACAGAAGCAGTTCCTCCACTGGGTGCCCTCGTGTAGAAAGCTGGTCCTCTGACTTCCTGCTGGTACTACCCAGCTGCTACTGGGTGGGGAAAGCAGAGAGGACAATCATCAATGACTGGTCTGGACAGAAAAATGAGGGAGTGGAACTCCCTCCAGTTCAGTTCACAGATATCAACCCAAGCCCATGAGACCCTCAAAAACATCTTTATTCGATTGCTTTGCAGAAAGACCCCCAGGGTGCAGCCTCTGTAGGCACACAATCCATCACAGTTTAAGTACATTTCTATTTTTCTGGCAGTCAGGCACTTGGAAACAAGCTACAAAATGAGTTACACCACCAGAACTGAATTATCTATAGTGCTACTTCAGGTCTTTGTTATTTCAGAGCATTTTAAAACCAGTCTTTCTTCATGCCTACCCAAGAAAAACAGTGATGGCTGTTCACTCAATCCGGGTACCCCTACAGAGATGAAGATCAGGAGCCACGATAGAGGAGAACACAAAGAGAAAAGGCAGCCTGGGGCTATTTTACACAGCAGCCTTGTAATGGAGAAAAGAAACAAAAGCTGCTTCAACCATTTTCTCCCAGTGCTTGCAGTGCTCTTTGGACACACTTCCATCATGCAGTTCTTAAGGACCGAGGACAGTGCGAGGAGAGGCAATACCAAGGCAGAGATTAGCAAGTGCAGTACACACTCTGGTGTGACATCTGTGGAGGTCAGATGTGCTGGTCAATAGGCAAGTATGTATGTGAGGATAATGAGACACCAGAACAGGCTGTTCAGGGAAGCTATAGAAGGCCCATCCCTGGAAGTGTTCAAGGAGGGGCTTTGAGCAACCTGGTCTCGTGGAAGGTTGTTGCTGTCCCGCCCCACAGCAATGGGGTTGGAATGAGATAAACTTCTAGAGGTCCCTTCCAAACCAAACCCAACCCAACCCAACCAAACCCAACCCTGAGCATTGCNCAGTTTGTCAGGCCTGCAGTGGATTTTTGTAAGTAACCTACACTTCATACAATCTGGTCCCTTCAGGTCATGTTTAGGTCAGGAAAACAAGCTCTAGCCCCACCAGGTCTATGATCAGTAAAAGATCAACCAGAGAGTGAGAGATGAGGGAGAACACATCAGCCTGGCTGCTGTGAAAGCCAAGAAAGCCAGAATGCATTCAGGTACTCAAAGTCTTGCAGTATTATGTATAAGAAGGAATATACAACGAGATGGTGATGTCTTCTATTCTAGCCCAGATACATTTCACTCCTCACAATGCTGCTGCTAACTGTGACACTTAGCCTCTCCTTTCTCTGTTTTCCTCAGCAAACGGAGACTGTGTTCAGGTTCAGCCCTTCAGTAAAGTGGACTGAAATTTCAGATGAAGAGATGAAAAGCCTGTTAGAAAACCTGGAACCGTTGTTGTTCCTCCTCTAATGTGCTATAGAAGGCTATGAAAAAGAACTACTTTTTACAAGCAATGAAAACACCGAAGTATGTGTAAAGGCATAGGAAAGGAAACCTGAAGGTTTTTTGTCTCCCGGGGGTAAGTGACTACTATGTTTCCAAGTTCCAAGTCCTGAACTCAACACATTGGCTTTAAGTTCATCCATGGGTGAAACTTACAAGATCTTCCCAGGCAATGAAACCCCTGCTAAGAGATGGGGGTGAAATATTGCTCACAAATCTAGTTAATTGTGATCACAAGAGGATGCCCTCTACAAACACATAAAATACATCATCACTTCCAAGTTCCTTACATTCAACAGTCAACAACACATCTACTTCACACAGACAGCAAACAAAGTAATTTGGAAAGTCTGAGCAATGAACTCAGCAGAAAACTTGAAAGGATTTTCTAGAATTAAGTCTTGATTGTGCAAATCACCTCTTGAGAAAATTTTCTGGAAGACTCCAACATTATGATTTGTGAACTTCCCACTGAATTGTTTTTTTATTAAATGTACATTAGTTTGCACTTATGAAACTTGCCTGGCCACTAGAGTTTCAAGGGGACCCATCTTAAATAGCACCAAACAGACAGCAGAAACATTCAGTTCACAAGTCTTCACTGTTTTATTCTATTGTAGATGTTGTTATGAACCTTTATCTGTAATCTGAAGCCCTAAGAAGCAAAATTTAAAGCATTACCAGTAGAGACATACAGTAATTCCAACTCTCTTTCCCAGCTGTGCTCATATGATCAAAATATTCTGTTCCATTAAACCAGTCAGTGGTGTGTAAATCTTTTTACAAGGCACTGAAGGTGAAAAATATGTGCTTTAGATGGGCTCAAACAGCTAAACAACAGCTATGTTATAGTGGCATTACAATCCCCCCAAAGTATTATGGATTACATGAAATCATTCTTCTGCAAGAGAAGGATAAATAACACTTTCATTAAAATATCTTCTCCTGTATTGGGCAGGTCAAACCAGAATAGAGTTAACGATCCAGACTCAGGAAAAGGACGCAGTTTAAGAACACTCCAAAGAATAGGTGTCCCACTCATAGTCTTCTAGTTCTTCTTTTGCATAAGTTTCTTCTTTTGATTTTTAAGGCAAGAGTCTTGCAGTTTGGATCTTTCTGAGTTTCAATGAAGCATTATGTTATGCAAAGTCAAAGTCAGTAGTGGAAGGAGCAGAGGATGGGGAAGCTGGTGAGCACTGCTGGTGTCTGCGCGCGTGTGACTGGACCGCCCGCGGCCCCGGGGCTGGGGCTCCACCGTGATGTAGCCATTAATGATGCGGATCCGGGGAGGGGGATCAGTAGCACTGCAAGGCAAAAGAAGAACATCAGTCCTGACCCAGCCCAAACTGCCCAACAGCCACAGAGAAGGAGGTGGCCAGCGTCAGTGATCCACTGTCAGTTTTCCGGATCCGTATGAAAGCTCTCTCGTACAAGTTACACAGTGACCAAAACTTGGTGCCTCCTGAATAGCAGTGCTGTCTTGTCCCTTCCTCACACATGTGGACAGTTCCCACACCAGCCCACAAGGATGAGGTGCTACCCAGCCAAACTATGAAGTACACTTGAGAGGGAACAGTGAAGAGACTGAGGAGGGTGATGACAGCACCAAAATACCTGACTTGTTTCAAGTCTACCCCACAGCCCATTGCTCCCACACAGTCAGTCAGGTGGGTAAGATGACCATACTCCTAGCCCCTGTCAGCTAAGCAGAAAATAAATAAGAACACAACAAGTGTTATTGCAGAGGAGTATCACTGCAAGGGCACTTGCTGAGCACAGCTGGAGTGAGGCATCTGTTTTCTAAGTACATCTTCCTCAGCCACGCTTCATGTACCTTAGTGTGGACCCACCTTATCTCTATACCACATCATCTCTTCCACAGGTTGGGAATTACAAAGATTTACCTGACATATTTTAAGCAGAGGAAGGATGGCTTCCAGAAACACATCCTAGATCATCACATTCCAGATTATCTCCCAGTGGCAGAGAATACTCTGACATTGTGATGAACAAGAACTGAATCAGAGCATACATGAGCTGAGCTCCCATAATGGCAATACATGATGGAGGAGATAAATTTGTATGTTCCAGGCTGCTAATGCCAACTGACCTGAACTGGGGGGAGATCACACACCACAGCAGGCCAAGAGTCAGAAGGGTCAAATACTACACAGGATGTTGCTCTCTTTGGCAATGGACTGAAAGCAATACTGGACACCACAGCTGTGCGACTGACATAGCCCCCCGGACTGCATGTGTAGAACCTGAAGACAAATCTTTACAAAACTAAAAGCAAGTCCACCTGGCAAATACAAAAACTGAGTAATTTCTTCTATACCAAATCCTTAGCTGCTTTGTGCCATTCTTGCCTTATTTCAGGCCACTAAGCAAAAGGCTTTGGGAAATTGAAGGCAATTACTATCCTTTTTAAAAACACTTTACTCTTCGTTACCCAGAGGGCTCCCCAGAAGATGTGAACAAAAGTCGGAGAGAAGCCGGCTGGCAGCACATCAAGGAAATGCAGCCAGCAGCTGATGCATACAGGGGCATGAACCAAGGCCATTCTGACAAGCCCACTACAACACTAGTAAATCACTCAAGCTGCGCCTATCAAATTTTTAGGTTCACAGGAGCAATCACAGAATTATGCAGGTTGGAAAAAACCTTTAAGGTCATCAAGCCCATCGGTAAACCTGAAATCTGTGAATGGCCCATTCGTAAAGAAACCCACAGCTTTACCTGGTCTGCACCCCCTGAGGAATGTTCAGAGTGAGGGCTGAGACTCCCAGTCAGACATGCCCTGAGCAGGCGAGTTGGAGCCCAGCGGTGCTGTACTTCCCTGGGAAGTGATGGGCCGCGAGATGGGGCTGTCAGCCCAGCCCAGCAGACAGCTCGGCCTTTACAAGAAGCCCAGCTCACGGGTGGGGCTCCTGCCTGAGGGACAGCTGCCTTCCCTCGGCGCTACGGGCACAGCAATCTCCCAGGCATCGTCTGTCTGTCCTGCCGTGCAACATCTCCATCTCCAGACGTTTCAGCTCTTCTCCGCTGCTAAGGCGTCACCCCTACAAAGCATTTGTCACCTAGCACCGCTCACCTAGGATGGGTTTCTAGCACAAAGGACCACTTCAACAGTAGGGGAAGAAAGGAAACATACAAAGAAGAAACGAAAAGAAAAGCAGCATTTGCTGCTCCCATATTTATGCTGACATCATTGGCTTTGCTTTTGCCATCATTCCCAAGCTGACGTCATTTGCTTTGCTTTTGCCTCACTACTACCTGGCAGTACTTGAAATCTAGTATCCAGCCCTAATGTGCCTTAAATTCAGAGCAGCACATCTTCCCATCTTCCTTCTTCTTTTGAAGGCTTGATACTGCAAGTACACAGATATCTTAGAGTCACTGCCCACTGACTTCCTGAGCTTTGTGGGAGCAAGTGCATATGAAACACTGAACATGGCACTGTGGATGCAGGGTGGGAGACTAAGACAGACATTACTTAGCATTTCAACTAAACAGACTATCAACAGAAACTCAAAAAATCCATTCATAATCAGCCAGTATCTACTATGTTAATAGAAAGTAAATGGTACCTTAAGAGACAAAATCAAGTACAATCAGTACAGGATTTGTTATATTGGTGAATCTTGAACTGTATGTAGGTCTGCCAGAGGACATCTTACATGAGCATTTGTCTCTCTTTGTCTCCCAAATACTTATAAGGTTGAAGGAAGGAGTAGAGGAGGGAAAGTGGTCTAAAAAATCTGACAATGGCTGAATGCCTCAAACAGAACAGCTGCTGCAGTCACTTGCGGCCAGCCTGAGCCATGTATCACCCACAGCAGTGGGGCAATTAGGATCCGGGGATAGGAGGCATAGGACAAAGTCTGAGCAATGAAGGCATAGGAGAGCCCTGCTATACTCAGTAACCTGGGGAGCAGGAAGAAGCATTCTTCAGAGGAGAAAAATCCAAATAATGTACAGGCTCTGTTTCAAGAACTGTCAGACTTTTCTCATCACCCCAGCCTGTCTGGTTGTTTATGGCATCACAAAAATTTAATGCTTTCAACCTGAGTATGGCAGAGATACAGCCACACAAAGTACAAAAGAAAGCAGATGTGGCATGTGTATTCTCACAGGAGGGAAACATTAAGGTATACATTTAGCCACAGGCCTAAGTATAGGTAGTGAGAGAGAAATTGGTGCCTTTTTTTTTTTTTCTTCCTAGGTTGCTCTAGTTCTTATAGGTAAGTAAGCTTTTCTGGATCAAAAATAAGGGATATGTGTGACTCTCTGCCCCACAACACACTAATTTTTTTACATAAACTCTGCCATCCATTACGCTGTCATTTTTTCGGGCTGAAAGAATACAGAGACTGAAAATACTGCATGAATATTGCCCCAGCATAAGGAGAACATGTGCCAGGAATGATAGTTTCCTCATAGGCAGCAGCTTTTGCATAATAGTCAAAGGGTTTGAACTGTGCCATCTACCACTGGACCCAGCCTTCCATGAAGGAGAGGACTGCCATATGCTCATAATCCCTCAAACCCAAATGCAGAATGATCTAGACAAGGCTTCCACTTGTTTTATGCCTAGTTTCCCACAAATCTAACTGTGCAAAGAAAAAAGAGAAAGCTTTTTTTGCCACTAAAAAACAAGGAATCTTGTGTAAATGCCTCAGAAAGAATCACAGCAGTGGAAAAGGTCAGATCCTGCCCATGGTATATATCTCCCCCTGCAAAAGTTTGAGGGTCTGTATTAAACCATCTGAGTTAAGGTCCAGTTTACATGACAACCCATCCTCCCCTCCCCTGCCATTAGTTACCTTTCTCCAAGGCGAACCCAGAGGTCATTAAATTGTCGCAGGCTTTGTTTCTTCTGCTGCTTTTTCTTCTTCTTTTTGTATTTCCTGTCTACTTTCGTGAGCACATCAATGCTGTCAGGGAACAGTAGGTGAGGCAGGAACTCTTCCTCCTCCTCTTCCTTCTCTTTCTGGGGGTGCAGGGGGAGCTCATGGGACATGATATAGGGACTGTGTGATGATGAAAAGGCTAACAAGGTTTTGGGAGATTTTTGGCTGGAAGAAAGAGAGAACACAGACAACATTTAAAAGGGCTTTGAGGCAAAATCCTGTAACGGATAGTATCAAGGCACATACATATAAAATAGATGTTTCTCCCTGGATACTCATTTCTCTGCCTTGTATACTTGCTCCTTCTTCCTTTAGTCAGTATTGATTTTGTGATCAAAATAGTACTCTTTAAGAAAAAAAAAAATCTTTGGAAAAGAGGCAGTCTGTATCAGAGGGAAGAATGCAGCCTGGATAAGGGTGGAGTAACTCCTAGTACTAAGCTTGCCTACCTAGAGACAAAAACGGAATGACTTCTAAGTCAGAGTCAAACCACACTCCTCTAGTCTGGTGTGCTGCAGAACACGGACCAGATTATTCCTTTCAACATTCCTGCCCCGAGCAAACTCACTTGGGGGACAAGGGGAAGGGGCAAACAAAACAACTAAACCACACCAGCTGATGAAACCAGTTCTGGATCAGCAGCTCTCACTGGTGGAGAAGGTAAGAAACAAGCTAGCCCGCAGACTGTGGTCATGGCTACAGAAACACAGCTTGAAAATTACCACCTTCGAAGGGAAAGGCTTAGTACACCATTAACAGCAACCTGATTGCATGCTGGACCCAGAGAAGGTTGGAGTTCTTAATGACCCAATGGCAGGTGTTCCAGCCAAGCTGCCCAAGTCAGGAAAAGCAAATAGGAATATGAAGACCTTAAGTACAATGTAGGAGAGAATCAAGTTCAAGACCATCTACGGAGCCTGAATGTACACAAGTGCATGGGGCCTGATGAGATTCATCTGTGGGTTCTTAGGGAGCTGGTGGATAAGTTGCTAAGCTACTATCAATAGTTTTTGAAAACTTGTGGCATTCAGGTGAAATTCCAAACACCTGGAAAAAGGGAAACATAACCCTAATTTTTTAGAAGGAGAAAGTAAAAGTCTCACCTCTGTGTCGGGCAAGATCATGGAGCAGATGCTCTTGAATACTATGCTAAAACAAACATGGAAAACAAAGAGGTGATTGGTAACAGCCAACATGGTTTTACCAAGGCCAAACAATGCCTGTTAAATTTGATTGTCTTCTCTGATGGGGCTTAGCACTGATGGATGTGGCAGAGCAACTGCCACCATCTGCCTGGACTCCAGCAAAGCATTTGACACTGTCCCACGCCACATCCTTGTCTCCAAAGTAGATAGATATAGATTTGATGGATGGATTGCTTGGCGGATAAAGAACTGGCTGGATGGCTGCACGCAAACCATTGTGGTCAAGAGCTGCTGGTCCACATGAAAACCAGCGATGAATGGTCTCCCTCAAGGGTTGATACCGGCACCATCACTGGTCAAGATCTTTGTCAGTGACATGTACAGTGGGATCAAGTGCACCCTCAGAAAGATGGCCACCAACACTGAGCTCTGTGGAGCAGACAACTTGGTGGAGAGAAGGGATGCCATCCAGAGGGGTCTGGACAGGCTGGAGACATGGGGCTGTGCAAACCCAATGAAGTTCAACAAGGCCAAGTCCAAGATCCTGCATCTGTGTTGCGGCAATCCGAGACACAGCTACAGGTTGAGTGGAGAACTGATTGACAGCAGCCCTGAGGAGAAGGACTTGGAGGTGATGGCTGATGAAAAAGTTGACATGACCCAACAATGTGCCCTCACAGCCTTGACAGGCAAAGGGATCCTGGGCTGCATCCAAAGCAGCATGGGCAGCAGCAGAGGGAGGGGATTCTGCCCCTCTGCTCTGCTCTGGTGAGACCCCACCCAGAACCCTGCATCCAGCCCTGGGGTCCTCAGCCTAAGAAGGACATGGAACTGTTGGAGCAAGTCCAGAGGAGGCTACAACATTAGTAAGAACCTCTCCTGTGAAGACTGACAGAGAAAGCTAGGTCAGTTCATTCTGGAGAAGAGAAGGTTGTATGGAGACCTCATAGTAACTTCCCAGTATCTGAAGGGTCCTACAGGGAAGCTGGAGAGGCACACTTTGTCAGGAATTGTAGTGATGGGAGTAAGAAATACAAACTGAAGAAGTAATGAATTTAGGCCAGGTACTGGGAAGAAATTCTATATACTGTGAGGATGGTGAAATGCTGGAAGAAGTTTCCTAGGGAGGTTGTGGTGCTCCAACTCCGGCACTTTCCAAAGCCAGGTTGCATAAGGCCTTGAGTAAGCTGGTCTAGTGGGAGGTGTCCCTACCCATGGCAGGGGGATTATGACTACATGATCTTTGAAGTCCTTTCCAATCCCTAATTTTCTATAATTCTATGATTAAGGAATCCTTTGGGCCATCTAGTCTGCATCAACTGAAAGCAGATTAGTTTTGGCACCACTAAGTTCATTGTCTTCTCATTTTCTTTATGATGAAGGCAGATGGCACAAAGCAGTGAATGTACAGCCTTTACAAAACATTGCATCAGAGGACGTGTCTGACACATAAGAGACCAGAGCTCAACACATCATGGTGGCATTGGCTTCTAGTGTTGATCTGCAAAAGGGTGTAATGCTGTACTGTCACTCAAATAAAGCACACCAAGGAGCATGAAATGGTGGTCTTAGCGGGTTTTATGGACAAATATGGAGGTCTACATGAAGGGGAGGAAACTGAGAAATTGTATCTCTCTTATAAGCAGAGCCAAGCTTTGCACACATTTATAGCAAGTAATGAGGGAGTGGGAGTCAGGCCTTAGCCTTCCAGCTGTCTAGATCCTGTATTAGGCTGGCAGCACTACTGGGAATATCAAAGGAGCTCCAGCAAGTGAGATATGTCACTGAGACTGTGTGCATGTACAAACTGTCCTACAAGACAAATCTTGGAAACCTGAAGTTGAGCTCCCAGAAAAAGCTCTTAGGGCTATGACTACTCAGCTTCCTGTGAAGGTGATAAATAGAAAAAAACAGCCATCAGCTCCACTCTGATTACTGAAGCTCTGTTTCTTTTTTCTTAGAATAAGCAACATCTCATCTATACTCTAAGGCAGCAGTCTGCAGTGTCCTATTCACTCATGGCTTTGCTGGCCCACATTTCTCATTGTTTGGAACAATTTTCCCTCTTCACTTGTTTATGAGAATCTTGGACAAAACCACAAACTCAAACCACTCTGTGGATACACAGAACCTAGCAGACTGACTAATATTATAACTTATTATCTGACTGATATTATGGCTACTTCATAAAGAGAAGAGATGCAACAGTCTTCTGTAATGAAAGTGCAGACTGGCTTGGGCTGAAATTGAGAAAAGTAACAAAAAAACACAGACCACCAGGCAGAAACCTGCCTTTAATCAGTGAAACTTTCCCAGAACCATGTTCCTTTTTCAGCTTCCAATGGCATGAAAAGGAGGTGGTCTGGAAGGAGATATATTCCAGCATGGGCGCAGTTTTCAATCTAGCTGATCACTGTATGCACATCTATTTGATAGCAAATACAGAGTAGGTCCTGGAGAAGGGGAAATGAAATTGTGGACTAAAACATCAAGAGAATAGATGGAACACAAAGATAATTTGTCTTATTTGTTGCAAGGAAAATCAGCGTGATCACATGTTTAAGTTTATATGAGAGAGTCTGCTGCAAAATGGACCTTGGGTTATCAATCTCATTCAAAATCATTGTGGTGCCACACTCTGTCACACTTTATCACCTCTGAACTGTCACGACCCTTCAGCTCTTCTCCTCAGCTGCTTCACATCACCCACTCTTTTACTGCACCTTACAGAGTGATGAACCCTCATCACTCCCTCCAGAAACCTGATTTAATCTGTGTAAAGGACTCCCTATGATTCCATTTTTCACCATTTCTCTTCACTGTTTTTGTTCCTTAACTAAGTCACAGAGTGGGCAGCACCCTGCCCCTGTAGATTGCCATGCTGCCTGCAGCCTTCCCTACCGAACCCATGGCCACACCGTGCTGGAGCTCAGCACTGCTACAGGTAGTAAATTACCTGTATCCTGCATGGCCAGACATTTATTCTGATAGACACATCCATATACCAAACCTCCTTTGCAATGCTTCCTGCAGGCAAATGATCACTGGAAAAGGAACAGAGATTTAAAAGCCCACCCTTCTTCCCCCCCAGGCGAATTCCCTCTCCAGTTACAGCAGCAAAGGGAGAGTCAGCAAGCACCTTAATTATGGCTGGATTGCGTTGAATATTTTACCATATATAATTACATTCTAAAATCAGAAATAACAGTTAAAGACCAAAGTGAGTCAGAAGGAGCTTGACTGAACTTCTGGTACTATTTATAAACTGCCCCTTGCAATACTGCCTGCTTGAGCACCTCTTTTGCCTTCCCTGCCTGGGAGACATCAGGGAGAAGGAACCTTTCTGTCTCCAACTCGGGGCATCCATCACATTTGCTCTGCAGACAAAAAGGACACCTCAAGCAGCCCTGCCTGCTACAGAAAAATGAGCATAACTATCCTGCATGCTTATTGTTTTCTAGACACAGATAGGAACTCACCTCACAAGGGACTTTTTGTTTAGCCAGAGCACAGGACACAGCAGACTGTGCTGCTACAGCAGAATGTCATGTTGCAGGGAAAGCAGATGATTGCAGACTTCCTCCTTCTTGTATTTTAGGACCTCTCAACTAATAAACCTATTGTGTCTGACACCAGAGCAGTCATTTAAATTCTCTGTCTCAGTCCAACCACTTGCATTTTTATCCTGTCTCAATTATGAGCAGTGAAATGGTCCATAGATACTGACTTGACTGTGTGCAGCACTATGTCAGACAACATCTGGATACAGTTCAACATTTGTTGATCAACAGTGATCAACACTGGATTTACTGCCACAGGCTGCTCTACTATTTGCTCCTAGCACAAGCCCAGGATAGCAATCAAGTAAAATCTTCCTTCCAAGATGGAAGGCTCTTTTCCTTTGAACCCACATTTTTCTTAAAATGTATTTTATATTTTAAAATCTCTTTCCAAGTCATCCAGAAATGTTAACAGTGAAGTGCCATCTTCTTACTCATGTTTAACATCAAGACTCCAGGAAACGTGCTCTGTCCAACAGTCCTAATAAGAGGTTTAAGATGCAACTGATGCCAAACTGAGGGCTTTCAAAGCCACAAGAGGCTGCACAATGAACTCCCATGATGTGATTACAGAACGGAGTGCCCAGCTACTCCAAATAACCTTGATATCAATCTTACTGATGAGTAAAAATCTATCCCTCCTTTTTTCAGTTGTCTGCCCTTGTGAATTCTCAAGTACCTATTAAGCTATCTTTGTTCAAGCTTTAAGAAGCTGCTGCAGCTGTTTTTAGGAATATCTAAGCTAAGAATGGAAAAACAACATGAAAATACCAGTGGAGGCTGTTTTGGGTTTGGTTTGGGTTTTTTTTATCATCCCTGTAAACACTGACACACTGGATTTTCTGGCACAATTTAAGTGTTATAGAATCATTCAGGCTTGTGCTTAAGCACAGGTGCTTCTCATTGTCAGACTACCTGCCCACTAGTAGAAACAGGGTTAGGGGCTGGCATTCATATAATCACGGGCTAAGTCTTGGATCAGTCTTTTTTCAGTACATGTAGAGTTAATGATGTATGTTCAGGTCAAGAATCATTGCAGAAACACAACGTGCCAGAATTTCAATCTCATGTTTTCATACAACAGCAAAGGTAGCATGAAGAGAAAGATAAGCAATGAGAGTATGAGAGAAACAGCTGTTACTGATTTGTACCACACCTGTAAAGCTCTTCACACAGACTAAGACTCAACACTGTGCCCTCTGCACAAATCCTATCAAAAAGTGGTAGTCCTGCCTGAGAGTCCCATATCAGAAACATGTGGGAGGAGGGACAAAGATGTAAACAAGGACACCATGTCATGCATAGAAGATAGGAGGGAAACAGTACCACAACTGGGACCAATTTCCAATTTTCTCTTTTGTGGTTTTTTAGCAGTGAAGAGCAAGTATATCTGACTGCTACATGTTTAGTAAGAGCCTGGACAAGGAGAAAGCAAAGATTACAGACCCTAAGCTGGTGGCAAGAATTCCAGGAAGAGGTGAGTCAAAGCACAAGTAATTCTTGGTAGAGAGTGGAGGAGGAGATTATCTGGCATTCTGTAGTTACTGAAACCATGAAGGTGGATAAAAGCATCCA
Organism: Cyanoderma ruficeps; assembly: GCA_008694505.1. Classification (NCBI taxonomy): domain Eukaryota; kingdom Metazoa; phylum Chordata; class Aves; order Passeriformes; family Timaliidae; genus Cyanoderma; species Cyanoderma ruficeps. The sequence continues at coordinate 4,310,227 of VZDJ01000187.1, read as the reverse complement.
GTAAGAGATAAAAAGAGGCAGGAAGGGTATATCCCAAAGGACAGCTGCAGGATGAACCAGAACAAGTACCTTGGCTTAAAAATGCAGAAGAAAGCAGGGGACATGAGAGCGATCAGTCATAGAGACAGCTTGCAAAGACTCTGGGCTATCAGATTCCAGACTGGGAGAGAGTAACCAGAAAGAATAAAATATAGCAGTATAAAAGAATGGGATTATAAAAAGGCAAGGCAATCAAACACATAAAAGAGAGGAAAGAGAAACCTGGAAGCCTGTGTGGTACAAGACAACTTCAGATCTGATGAACCAAGCATGCATATTCTACAGCTATTCATTTAAGAGTTAAAAACTTAAAAGGGCGGAAATCTTATTAACAACAAGAACAACAAAGAAACAAAACAAAAAAACCCCAAACAAACAAAAAATCCGCTTAAACCAACAAAAAACCCACCAACCACAAAACCACAAAAAAAACACCACAAAACCAAGAACAACAAGCCAACAAACCAAACACCCAACAACAAAACCCAACAAACAAACAAAACAAAAAAACCCCAAAAAACCCACAAAAAACAAAAAGCAAACAAAAAAACAACCAAAACAACAACAACAAAAAAAAACCCCAGAAAAACCCAAAGCAAAACCAAATAAAATCCCTTTTCTAAACTAGCTCATGGAAGGGAAGAGCAACTGTGGGGAAGGAGAGAAAAAGCCTAGCTCACTCTTAGTTATAGTTCCAGCTGCCTTTCCTACTACATAATTGTTTAGGAACCCACCCCCCAATGGCTGCTCAGCTAGGTAAATGCATGCATTACTTGTTGATGGCTTGTCCAGCTGGAGTGTGTTCTACCTCGTACCCTTCTCTCCTCAAAACATCAATCACTGTGTTGTTGCCCATGAAGTGACCTGCAGTTAAAAGAAAAATGACATCAGAACTCACCAACCACATGGAAAGAGGGAGAAAAACAACCAAGTCCTTCTTCACCACAGGAGATGTGCCACACTCTAGGCAGGCAGGGCTTTATCACTCCCCATCAACATGCACCAGAAATACAGGACCTCTCATAAGTGATTGCTGAACTTTCCCAAGGTCACTTCAATTACTGTATTCTGCCTTTCTAAAATGCAGATGTGATGGCAATTACTGTGGTCCCACAGGTTGCTTCATAATGGTCTGCCCAGGGAGTTGGTGGAGTCGCTGTCCCTGGAAATGTTTAAGTAAAGACTGAATGTGTAACTTAGCACCATAGCCTAGCTGGCATGGTGGTGACTGGTCAAAGATTGTACTTTATAGTCTCAGAGGTCTTTTTCAACCTAACTGACTCTGTGATTCCCAGGCCATTGCAGATTACTTGACGGAATAAGAGATGAAGTAGGGACACTCCTGTGCAAGAGCAGCAGTGAGTCTACCACTGGTGGTGATGCAAAGAAGGTCAGAATCAAGCCACATTTTAACAAACTCTAGCATCATAAAGACATAGAGCTGTTGCCCAGTATCACTAATGATCTTTAAATTATTAAGAATCATCCAACTGCAAAGAACAGAAAATCACTCTGAAAGCCAGTGATTTAGATCAACCTCTTTAATTTCTTCATTATATGCCACTGGAGCCAGAAACTCGACCTCAGCCATGTCAATAAAAGGACTTAATTTTAGAAGGACTTAGATAGTTCTGTGATTTACACCTTCACTCCATTCTCAGACAGATGTGATAGCTGGTAAAAAATTGTATTTTGGCATCACAGTGAATAAATGATTACTCAAAGGCTGCAGGAGCTTTCCTGACTGCATGCTCCGCTCACAGAATGTCTTCCACCATCACTCTAACATGTCATCAGGCCAGGCTGCTGAGAAGCAGAAGAAAGAGAGAACAAAGAGAGAACAAAAGCCTTGCACACTCTGTCATAGATCCAGTTTTCATTAAACATTTCTTCATTTAACAGCCTACATCAATTAAAATTGGCCTTTGGCAAATTACTCATTAGAGAAAACCCTTGCTTCTGTAGATGTACCCAGTGCTAAAACTGGTAAGTAACTCCAGAAAAACTGTTTTCTGATAACATTGTTCATAAATACGTGGCAATAGAACCAACAGAATTATTCTAGTAGCCAGGGACAGCAAGAAGCTATAAAGAGAATTCTAACAGTGCTGAGAATATCAGGAGACTAAACATAAGGGATTCATCACTTTACAATCCAAAAGAGAGTGGATGAATTGGAGCACAAAAATTCCAGTTTCTCACACCACAACAGCAAAGTGCTTATGATGTACCAGCTTAAGGCTTAAGTTGGATGGTACCATTCGAGCAGAACATGACCTTCTCCGCAGAGCCTGAGAGCATAAACCAATCTAGTTCAAATGAAACCTTTTAACTGAACACTGCAATGCACACCCACTGGGTACCATATTTTCTCACACAGTAATTGGATTTTGCCCCACCTCCTCAGATTAAATTTTTTCTTTACAAGGAGTAAAGCTTATGTACCATTATGTTGACCTAACCTAATACTGTTGGTATCTGCTGCTTCCTGATGGCTCAGCTCCAGGTACAGATAACCAAGAATTCCCTCATGTCAGCAAAAAAGACCAGTTGCAGCAGGGAACAGGAATGACTGTAATGAAATCTTGTAACTGAGTAAAATTAGCTACTGTAAAACAAACACTAGGTATATAAGACAGCAGATCTAGTTTCAATCTCTCACCTTTAACACAGAGGAGATGTATGTGCAAAGGGAAGGGGAGAGGGATTCATTTCTCCTTCCCTACTTCTGCACAGCAGAGGAAGGGGTGCTTCCAAAGGGTGATCCATTCCTTGCATATGACAGGGAGGTAGGACAACTTGGACTTGCAGAGAAGCGCCTCTCAACTGGTAAGGATTGGGGCAGTGTATATTCCAAGTTCAGATGAGGCATTCACCTCATGCAGGCAATGATGCATGAGCCAAATCCCATCTTCAGAAGTGAAAAGCAGTGCCAAGTCTCTGAACTCATATTTTCCTAATCCAAATCTTTCAGGAGGAAAGGGACAAGGCATAAAGATAAGCAATCCATAGGGCAGTGTATGATCTTAAAATAATTTTCCTCTAGACAGTTTAAGAGCTTACCGTCACATGCATTTCAAGAGTGAGCTACTGAATTGCTGCTCACACCACACCATTAAACACTCTACTCCTCCATCTATCTTCAGTCATCCTTGCTCAGAGCAGTGATTTAGAGTGGAATGTAGGAAATCACTGCAGCAGGGATGAATCCCATTTCAATCAGTCAACCCGGTTGAGTGATTTTCTGTAGCTGGGCTCTTTATTTTTAATTTAATTTAATGCAGTGAAAAAAAAAATCTTTTTTATCACAGTTATTTGTACATACTTTCACAGAGTGCCTTTGCTCATTGTTGCTAAGGCAATGAATTATGTCTGCATGTGAGAGAAAAATGATGTGCTAATACTGTGCAAAAGAGAACAGACCAAATGAATAAATACATGTAAAACAGATGCATACAAATACATACAGGCACATGATATTAGATCGCTCACAAGACATGATCAATCAGGAGGCACTCAGGCTAGGTACATAAAGGGTTAGGTGATGCAGTATTCACTATCCAAAAGGTAGGCCAATAGCACTCTATGAAACAGAGCTTGTTTCTGGCCCAGAGGCTCTGCAGTTCACTGAGGGAGACACGAAATTTAAAAAGGCTGAAGGGTGAGCGTTTGAGGTACAGAACCCTAGCACAACCCTCTCTAGAGTCAGAACTTTTGACTCATCACTAGGGACCACCACAAAAAGCACTCAGTGGTGTATGAGATTTCAGATTTCCAAAAACAATGGTAAGAAACACAGGAAAGATTCACTCTCCAAGGTTTAAGATCAAGCAGCTATTGCTGCAAGGGAGACTTAGATGGTAAGTCACATAACAGAGTGCAGGCCTCTTTCACCTGTTTTCTATTTTAGCCTAACACACTTGAATGCTCCCCAAAAGAAAGGCCCTGGGCCCTGTCCCATCAGTAAGTCTGCTCTTTTCTTTCTGTACATAGCCCTGCATTATCCGCACACCACTAGGTGAAGAGATGCCTCCAAGAGGTCAATTTACTCTGGCAGGGGGTGGGGAGTCATGAATCTTTATTCTTCTGTGTTCAAGCTCAAAAAGAAACTAAGAAGCTGTTGTGCGGACCAGCTCAGCCATGCACTCTACTGGAGAGTAAATAAGACCCAGGCCTTTAATCTGCACTGAAAGGAGATGGCATGCAGGGACCACAACAGGCAATATGCTCAAAGAACAACGCAGTTTGACCAATGTGCACTTGCAGACTTGACCACACATTGTGTGCTTCTGACGTTCCTCAGTAGCCATATCCAATCCTGCAGAACACAGACTACTACTACTGCCCTGAAAGCTGTGTCCCCTGCTTGCAGCTTTTACTGTCAACACATGCAGAGCTGCTCCTATAACCATGCCAGTTTAGGTAAGTTTTTATCTAGGTGACTGTGTGTTTCAGCAGAGACTGCTGAACCCAAATTTGAGCCATTGTGAGTCTGAAATATTTCTGCATCTAGCAAAGGAACTAGGAAATACCGCAAAACAAAGGTTCTGTTTCTAAATTCTAATTTTTCACAGAAACCAAGTCGGCAAGACTCATGAAAACTATAGTCCTCTCTGAATTTCAATAAAATTGACTACTCCGAGCAGATCAAAAAAGTTCTTTGACCTCTTAGAGTCATTTAAAAGGAAACCCTCAAGTATACATAATTCTGTGTCTTCTTTAGTAGAAAGATGGCACTTCCCATCTGCCTCAAAAGCATAAGACCTCACCATTTACAAACATCCCAAGACAATGAATCACTGGACATACACGTTGTCTTGGTTTAGAAAGACAGGTATCTGCCAGGGAAACTGGGGTTCCCCTTAGAATAGAGGATGTAAACCCCTCACCCCCCGCCAAGTTCTAATTTTGCAATTAACGGCTCTCAGGCAAAGATTTGGGAGTAGGAATAACAGCTTTTTACTAAGAATATAAGAATACAAATGTGGTAGAAAAG